>JABUQX010001089.1:35000-40000 GCA_015478945.1 Trachelipus rathkii
TATCACTATATCATTATAATATATTATATATACTTATATATACTTATTTACTATTATATATATTATCACTATTATACTATAAATACTGTTACTTCAATTCTTATCGCGTTCTACTTCTTTCTCATAGTCTTCTTCTTAATTATTATTATTATTATATTATTATTATTAATTATCTATTTATTATTATTATATCTATTATTAAATTATTAATACAAAACAGATTATTTTTAAAATAGATTAAAAGGAAATACCAAAAGACTCTCTCTCTCTCTCTCTCCTATTATTCTATTATTATTAATTATTAATTATTATTATTTCATTCTAGTTATTATGCTACAAATAGTCAACAACACAAAATAACTTTATCCATTCAGATATTTTCACAGCCTCCCTCTTCACATACAAATGAACTCAAGGGCAAAAAAAAAATTTCTCTTCTCTAAATAAAAAGAAAAAATAACTAATAGCGTGGCACTCTTCTACAAAGGGGGAGAGCAAAGGATCACTTCTACGGTCCGCTCGTGAATGTCTCAAAACAACATACTATGACAAATGTACAGATCGATAAAAACCAACCAACCACCTTTCTTCGTCGCACTTGGTCTTGTCCTCAGTCCATCTGCTGTCGTCGTGTACGTCCTCATATCACATAAACTGCTCATGTGTAGTGCTCCATCTCACATTGAAATCACTCAGCTCTTTAATATAAGGGACTAAAATTCTTTTACAATTTTTTCTAATGAACAGGAAGTGTCTTATATACTACTATCATATTACATATATATCCATATATATCTCATATCTCATACATCTACTATATTATATTTATTTGATGAGAATAGTTTTGTGACAAGGAGTTTATGTGTGTGGGTAAATTGTGTGCTGTGTGTAGGTATGTGTATATAATGTGTGTTTTTAAGGGAAGGAGTTTTGATACTACGCAAGACTTAAGACTCGTGGAGGGGAGGGGTAGATGAAGAAGAGTTACTTAGTCTCATGTCCGAAATTGCGCATAATAGTATTATATTAAATTCTTTTAATTAATAAAACGAGTTTCAAAGCCAATAAATTAACAATTTGACGTTTAATAATGAAGTTAATAGTTAACCTTCTTATGCTATTATTTTATTATTATACATATTTATTATTATAATATTATTATTATTATTTATTTATAATTATTATTAATTATTTATATATTTAATTATTAATTATTATATTTATATTTTATATTATATTATTATAATAATTTATTTATTTATTATTATATATTTATTGTTTGATCTATCTATTATTATTAATTATTATATATTAATATTTATTATTATTAATTATTAATTATTAATTATATATTATTAATATAATTTAATTATATATGTATTATTATTATATTATTATTGCTTTTATTATTATGAGTCTATCTATTTATTATAATTTAATATTATTAATTATTAATTATATTACCTTGAATATTAATTTTAAAGATATTAGGTTAGAATAAATTTTTAATTTATTATTATTAAATTTTTTAATTATATTAATTAATATATATATATTAATATATAATATATTTTTGTTAATTATAATATATATATATTATTTATAATATTATTATATAATAATTATTTAATTTTAATTATATATATTATATATTTTATATAGTACTATATATCGGCTTCTTAAATATTCTAAGTAATTATTAACAGATTAGTATTTAATATTTATATTAATATTTTCTTTTATATATTATATTTTATATTATAATATATTATTTATTTATATATATTAATTTATTTTCTTATATTAATTTATTATATTATATATATATATTATTATTATATATATTTTATAATATATATTATAATTATTATTATATATTATTATATTATAATATTATTATAATATTAATTATTATTATTATATTAATTATAATATTTATATTATATTATTATTAATTATTTATTATTATAATTATAGTGCTACTTATTATATTTAAGGGCTTCAGCCGTCTGTTATGCCGTTCATCATAGTTCTTATTTTAAAAACCTTATTTAAATGCTACCCAGTAATATAACAGGAATTACATTGCTGGAAATCTCTGTGTTCAAAGTTTTTTGCCTCTGAAATCTGGAAAAAAAAAAAAAAAAAAAAAAATTATATTCTTAACAAGACTAACCATAGCTTAACAGCGAAAATTGGATATATCAATAGAGAGATTCTAACTAGCCAAACCTAGAAAATGTTAAAAAAAAAAAAAAAAAAAAAAAATATTATTTGTTTATTTAATTATAATTTGTTAATATGAATTAGAAAAAGACATATTTGTATTATACTATTTTTGGTTTTTTCGTTAATAAATAAATAGAATCTTTCTATTAATTTTTGTTTTTTTTTTTTTACACTAAAGAATACCCCAAGGTTATACCGCACCGATGGCAGGAGAGTCGGGGTCTCTCGGCCTTCCGGAGAATCTACGGGTTAGGAAAATTCACCCCTCACGAGAATGGTCTCCTGAGTGAATCCACCTGCTCTTTGTGGTATTCATTGTGTGCATCGCGTGGTGGTTCCTCACGCCTCCCTACTGGTGGTATGAGAAAACGTCCTATTGTTCCCCGTTGGCATCTGATAATCCTCCTAGTTGGTGCACGTAATTAAAACAAATTTTTAATAAATGAAAGTCTATTTATTATACGAAATAACCAATTATAAAAGGTCCATACTTAATTAGGTACTTTCTAATATCATAAACTGGACTATATATTACTTAAACAATAAATTTTTTTATTATATTTTTTATTATTTTTACATATAATGAGTGACAATAAATATTACTCCAGGATCCTCAAAAATAATCAGATGGTATTTGCCTACTGATTTCATCTGTGCCTGGTTAATGTCTAACCATAGCCTGAAGTGCATTTTGAGCGATATACATAAATTTTTTTTTGTATAATAAATCTTTTTGTTGTTCCTGTTTCTCTATGTGTGTTCTTGTGTAGGTATGTGTTTAGAGTATATTTTGGCATGTTCTTTAGTTATAGAACCTAGTTTATTCAAGCAAGCACACTCGTTTTCTAGCAGGCCAGAAATAAGGATTCAAATCAACAAGTAGTTATTTCCGTTCTTTTTATTCATAAACATATTATAACTGGTAAAGTCTGCATTCACAATAGATAGTATTAAATGCTTCAATAAAATTTAAGAGATTTACACTAATGTTGTATGATGATTCTTATGATGTATGACTAACTTTCCCAATAAACAGAAAACAAAAGTCTATAACAAACTAATATACACCGATAAAATAGCATATGTGTTGAACATTAAATATAGCATTGTATATCATATATTATATATATCTCTATATAATTAACACAAAAGTCAAATCATAGGTATAATAAATAACGTGCTTAAGTATATGGATACTTATGAATGTATGCATATATTATATTATTTACTAACTAATAATACATTCTTACAAAAAATAAAAAAATAAAATATAATAAAAAAAAGTATAGTTTTAATTAATTTTTAGTTTTTATTTTTATTTAAATTCTCCAATATACACAATTGCAAATACTGATAATCCACATTACGTCAGCAATGGGTCATAAAAATCAACAATAATTAACTAGTAACTTGAGTCATCAATTTAATAATCAAAAACATAACATAAAGTTTGTAAAGATAGTTAGATAAGTAAAGTGAGTGTGTAGATAGTTAGCAAGTGCTAGTAGCAACATCGATAGATTATTGAATCTGATATTCCTACTCTAACTACCGCGGGACAGCAATTAGCAGCTGAATTTCAGGATAGAAGTGTTCTCTGTTGATGGTTAATTTAAGACCACAACGAACTACGAGGGTAGAGCTTTGCGTTTGCAAGCATTCAACATCTGACGTTGAGTGTGTCATAAGTGATCTGAAAATAAAAGTTCTGAACAAATTTAGAAAATGTCTCAAAAGCTGGGTCTTAAGTACTGCTTAAAAGACACTCGCTTATATTAAGCACACCCGAGTCTATAAAAGAGCTTCAGAGATTGGAACTAAAGTCATTATCGCAGTACTGAAGTGATAAAGAAGAAAGTATTGCACAGAGAAAAGAAGTACCAGCACCGGAAGGCGAGGAGATGGTACCCCACAAAGGAAGCGCAACCACACCCTTCCCTGAAAAACTCTGTCGATGAGTCATAGAGATACCTGCGAAACAACGTCGGAAGTAAAAATTCTTGAGAAAAAGTGAGCAGTATCACGACACCAAGTATACTGAAATGAGTATGAGAGTAGAAGGGCACACGAGAGAAGATGAATGCGTGGTACGCTCTCGAGCGTTAATACTGGTGCATTTTGTCATTATTACCACAATTAATAACCGGAGAGCTAATAACTACATCCAAAAAAGGGAATTTATAAAGAATGAATTCCTCGCTGAAAAAGTTAAATTAGCAGAAAGAAAAGAACAAGAATAGAAGATATATTATTGAAATACACCGTCCAAAGGTTCAATCTTTTTGTAACTATTCGTTAGAGCTGTATAAATGTAAAAGTTAATTCTTCTCGTAAACTTATCTATCTCGAATGCAGATAACCATTAACCTACTAACGAACTGCTACTCCTACAAGTATTTATGAGATAACTGGGAGTAATTCGGCTATCTTGGATGGAAATGCGAGCGATTGAAGAGTAGAGTTTTATGGGGGTGGGGGAAGTCGGATAGAGGGGGTTTGTGAGTTTTCTGACCGGACACAATACGTTCGTTTAGGAGACACATTATCCTCACACGCTTCAATTTCCCAAGGTGTCACTTAGGGCTATTTTGGGGCCGCTTTCTTTAATATATATACAAATGACTTTCAAAATTGTCACAATACAATACACTCTCAATATGCTGACGACGTTGCATTCTTAATATCAGACCGAGATATAGCCATATTTAACTACAAAGTAAGCAATGAATTGAAAACATTGTAATATGGGTAGAAGCAAACAGATTCTCCCT
>JABUQX010001090.1:0-11396 GCA_015478945.1 Trachelipus rathkii
TGTGCGACGAAGGTCCTTTCATATACGGGTTATACGCGTAGTGAGATTTTTGGTTATCAGAAACTGGTTGTAGGAAGCGAAATCTTTTGTCTATTGGTTTTCTATACTGCATTGTGATATTCTGCTTGAATTTTGATATGAATTCATTAAGAAAAGGATTGGTTGTTACATTTGTTTTTAATAGGATGGCCTTAGTTATTTTTGGGGTAATGATGAAGTTTAGGGTTTGTGTAGTGGTAGTGTTAATTTGGAGTGTAGGCTTAGGCTTACGGTATGTGGAGGTTTAGGTTAGGGGATTAGGTTAGGTTAGGTTGTTAGGATTTAGGTTAGCGGTTAAGTGTTACAGCTTAGGTTAAGAGTTTTAGTTAGATGTAACGATGTTAGTCAAAATGCCCGGAAATTTTTTATTAATTGAATATCTAAAATTCAAGTTTTAAACATAGTGATAGTGAAAGCAAAACAAAAGTTGTCCTAGAGTCTCATTTGTATCGAAAAAGAAATATTGGGCAGACGAAACAGAAAGAGCTCTCTGCGTTTAGGACTCGAGCGCATTAGGCAGAGAAGGTGGGAACTTAGTGTTCCGGAACGTCTAGATACGATGAAATGTTTTTAACGAAATGAAGGTGTTGGTCGGTCGATATATTGATGTATGAGTGTATTGATTGATGGACCCTATTTTGTTGAACGGGACTTTAGAAAATGTGGAGTAAGTCACATTGAAGGATGGGAGGGCCAAGTGGGCAGGTTGAGTCAAGCTGAACAGTTTCTGGCAGAGGATGGGGATAGAAGAAAACGAAGAGATTAAAAGATGTAAGCTCGAATGTTTTCCATGTACTTCTTTAATTCGATAATAAGAAAAAAGATTCTTTTCGATCTGAAAAATAATGTTACGATTTTCAGAAGAACAAAACTGAAATGCTGGAATGGTAAAATAAGAAATATTTAAAGATTTTAATGGCACTAAAATAAGAAACTTTAAATACTTGAACAAAAATCTAAAAGACCATTGAAGAATATTGGAGAGATTCTCGAGAAATTGCGACGTCTTAAAATAAAATATTTAGGATTTTCAATCTGACAGAGTCCGCCTTTCCTAACTTTTATAGATTTGATCATGGAAGAGATACGGAGAGCCTCGTTATGTTGACGTTTGTTTTTTCTTTGCTTGAGAGAGAGAGAGAGAGAGAGAGAGAGAGACGCAGAGAGGAGGAGAGAGAGATGAGAGGGAGAGTGAGGAGAGTAGAGAGAGAGATCCATCTTCTTCTATATTAGGTCCGTCTCCTATTATCTGTTTCCATACATTGTAAGTTAAGCGAACCAAACAAAATCAATTGATTACAACTAATACGTATCATAGAGATGACATTTCACCGACATACAGAGTTTAGTAGCGTAGTATACGTATAATATATGTAAGTATAGTATATAAGTAGTAGTATTATTAGTATGATTGTTAGTATATTATATTATATATATAGTATTATAATTATATATATTATTATATATATATTATATGTATTATTATATGTTGTAGTATAGTAGTATATATAGTATATATATTTAGTGATGTAGTATAATTATATAATGTATATTATGTTATATGGTAATTTTAAATACTAAAGATTAGAAAGACAGACATAAATTGCATGTTATAATCTTCGTTACCTTCTTGTAAAATTCCATGTTGTAGGGATTTGCTGTTATTTTTTTTCAAATGTACGATATAAAGGAAATAATACACACACCACACTGTTTTATTTGGTTTTTGTACAGCCGTCTGACACCAGACATCACACGACATCACAGATATTATCAGTGAACTCTTCTACACACCCATAATGCGGCATATATTGATATATATTATATATTATATATATATTATAGTATATATATACTATATATAATAAGTATATCACTATTGATTGTGATATATAGTTATATATATATATATATATATACTATTTATATTATATATATATATATATATATATTATTATATGTATATACTTTATAAAACATATCATATCACCCCTGACGCACCCCATCATGGGAGATGCCATACCGCGCCGACGCAATTGGTCTTCTCCAGAGATCCTGTCCTCCTCAAAGTCTTTCGCAGGGATGTGTTTGTGCTGATGTTGTTGTTGTGGTTGAGGGCGTTTATTAAACAGGGAGAAAAAGATAGTGGGATCGTCCTTCCGCGTGCGCCTGAATTTTACAGTTTTTGACAAATATTTGTAGTGGCTTGGTAAAGGTCGATATCTGTCTTTGTATGTATTGTAAGTTAGTGTGGATGGCCACAGGTACTCTTAGCTTTGGCATAGGATAACTGTACTGGTTCTTGTGTGAGTTGAATTCTGCGGTGTTAATTTCTGGTGCGTGTTCGATTAATATGTTGTTTGTTGGTCTGCGTGTTAAGTGATTTCTGTTAGTGGTAGTGTTTGGGATTTGTTTGAATGCATGTTGTGTTGTTTGGGTGTGTGAATGTTTGTTTCAGATTTTTGTTTGTAACTATAAGAGTTGGTGACGGAAGAGGTTGTTTGAGTCAGTGGTGGGTAGGGCTAGAGAGTGCAGTGTGGCTGGGGTGTTTGGGTTTTGGAGAAAAATTGTGTTCCTATTAAAGATCAGGTGTTCCAAGTCCACCTGTCCAACTGTTATGATTTTCCTCGTGTGAGTGTTGTTTAGAGAAATGGTTATGATTCTTAGTGCTTTGTTTTTTGTGTCGTTTGGTGTTTCTTTATGTTGTTTTTTGTCAGTAGTGGATGCCAGGTTGGAGAAGCGTAGTTTAGGTTCGGGTGAATGTTTTGTTTGTATATGGTGGTGGATGTTGGTTTATTGTTTGGGAAGTCTGTGCCAGCGATGACTCTTAATATGTTCAGTTTTATTGTTTGCGGATGAGATTATGTTGTCTATGTGTTTTGTGAAGGTGAGATGAGTGTCAAGTGTTACTCCAAGGATTTTGAGGGTTTTGCTTAAGGGTATGGCTATGTTGTTTAGGTAGACTAGTGGGTGTGTAGCGCCAAGGTGGCTTTCCTTGGTGATTAGTGTGATTGAGGATTTATTTGGTGAGGCTGACATTCTGTTTTCTGTTAGCCATGTTTGGAGTTGGTTGATGTATTGTTATGTCAGGTTTGTGGCCGTGTTTATGTTCTAGTGTGTGGTAGCTATGGTGATGTCATCTGCATAGGCTCTTATGGCTGTGTGATCTGTTTGTGGCTGTGGTAGATCAGCCGTAAATAGATTGAATAGTGTGGGGGATAGTATTGCTCCTTGGGGCACTCCGTTGTTGGTGTTTACAATTCTGGATTTTGTATTGTTTGTTTGTATTTGTGCTGTTCGTCCTGATAGAAAGTTAGAAATCCATTTCTTTAGGTTAGTGGGGATGTTTGATTTTGATATTTGGTGGATCAAGTTGTGTTTGGGTACTGTGTCGAATGATTTGTTGATGTCGATTGCTATGATTATTGTTTTATGAGTTGGTTTTGAGTTTAGGCCGTTGATAGTGGGTTGTACAATGTTTGTGAGTGCGGTTGTAGTTGATTGTTTTTTTTGAAACCGTGTTGGAATTTTTTTTGAAGATTTGTGGAGTTATCTTGATTAGTATAATTTTTTCTAGTAGTTTGCATGGTGTTGATAATAGAGAGATTGGGCGATATAATGAAGAGTCAGAGGGGTCTTTTCCTGGTTTTAATTTGGGTATAATGACAACTTTTTTATCAGAGTAGGGGGGGATGAATTTAGGTAATTGAACTACCTTTCACCTCTGAGAATTTAAGCTGTATATATATATATATATATAATATAATATATATATCTATTATATATATATATATATTATATATATATATATATATATATATATATATAATAATATATATATATAATCATATATGATACTATATATATAGTATATATATATAGAGAGAGAGAGAGAAGGAGAGAGAGAGAGAAGAGAGAGAGAGAGAGAGAGAGAGGGAGAGCAGAGAGAGAGAGAGAGAGAGAGAGAGAGAGAGAGAAGAGAGAGAGAGAGAGAGAGAGAGAGAGAGAGAGAGAGAGAGATTTGCTTTTGCGTGAAAGGAAAAAAAAAAGAGTGTTGATAATTGAATTAGAAATATAACCAGTTGATAAATTGTAAAGATGTTGAACAAATGATGTCATCTCAGGCTTGAAAAATAACTTTAAAAAACATTATTTGAGCAAACTCTGTGACGCAGGGGAAACAAAGGAATATTGGAATAGGTTTCTAATTTGAATAAAGCAAGTCGAAATGAATAAAATATAACGGAAATGCATAAATTCTTCCATCCAAACCGATAAACAGGTTTCTAAGAAAAGGTTTAAACCGAAGAGACAAAAATTACTTCGATATATGGAGATGTTCTGTGATTAATCTGCCATTAGTGGTTATATTCACCATAGGCCTAGTCTTTGCCTCAAATATAGTTCCCGAAGACATTCAGGAATTGAATTATGAAATTTTTTTCCTTTTCTAAGTTGATAACCATGAAAATTCCGTGAAACATTTTGATAAAGAGCGAATATAAATATAATACATTACTCAACACACCTACATACGAACAACTGAAAAAAATCCCAATTCAGCTTCCCAATCCACATTTAACTTTTCCTTATCTATCATACTTAAAAACCATCCTCAGTTACAGAAACAACTTAAAGCATATATGACAAGCATACCCCAATTCTACGGAATACCAAAAGCACATAAACAAAACACACCTTTAAGCCCTATTATATCCAACACCAATAGTAGTGATGCTACGTTTTGACCTCCTCCACCCTTTTCGATATGAAGGAATAGGTTATAGCCGCCTCTTGAAACTTGAATATAATGCTATTATATGGAGATAAGCTCGAGTCATCACGTTATGTTGCTGCGTAAATGTTCACGGTCTGTAGGACATGTATGATAAAGGATCGATGGCTCACCCCGAGGGTGGACGCCGCGCGCATATTGCCGCTTAACGCCCTTGTGGCTCGTGATGCACTGCGTGGCGTGAGTTGTAGGGCCTAACGCATGAGTCTAGGTTCGAGCAGGGCTGCAGTACATCTCGCGCGCAAGCGCGAGATTACGTCAGCGCGGCGAGAAGCGCGGCCGCCACACACACACAACAACACGATTATTATTCATTATTACGTCGAAGAAGTGTTGTTCGAAGGAAACACGTTCTGGAGTTGCTGTTTAAATATCCCTTTCTACGTGAATCACCTTTCGGTCGGCTTCTTCATCTCCTTACCTGTCAGCGCCGCTTGTTTCATGCGTTCGATTCAGCCTTGCGGTGTGCGATCCGCTAGCCAACCGACTCTAAGCTTCAGGTTCGCCGTCTGCTCCCCGCGAGGGTTCGACTGCCGGCGCCGCGATTCCGGGTCCGGCCCTCCGCCGCTCGCGGTCCGCTATCACGCGCATCGCCCGCGGCGGTCGTCAGGCTATTATTAAATTATTATTTTGTGGGCTATTATTTCCGCCGCCTTTGTCTTCACGCTGCTTCGCATGCCTGGGTTCCGAGTTGGAGTAGTATATATATCTACAAGGTTTAGGGTATTTCGTATCAGGCTAAATTTGGAGTTGGTGTTAGATGGATGATCGGGTAACGCTCAAATATGTAGACAAAGTTACGTCCCCGTGCGCGTCCCGCGAAGGGGACCCCACCCCTCGTAAAAAATCGATAGTGTTCGTAGTATTGGCTGCAAATTTGGCGTATGGAGGATTCAGAGTGATTTCTAGAAATACTTGATATTGTTGAATCTGAGGAGTTGGCCTCCGGCCGCGCCTCGGCTGCGAGCGCCACTGCCCGGCTGCGAGTTAGATAAACAGTCGCCCGCTAGTCATAACAACAATCTTTTTTATATGCGTGTGGCTCTATATCTATGTTTATTGAGTCGGTCGTAGAGTCTCGAACACTATGTTGATGGTTGATAAGTCCATATAGCGGGGCTCTCCTAGGTACCCCCCACTTAGGCGACGGTCTGCCGCTGGAAAAAAAGGCACGAGTGCCCCCGCCAAAATAACAAAGGAGGAATGTAAGAAGGATGGAAAGTGATGAGATGCAGGAAGGGCGAAGAAGAAGAAGAAGGTGGCAAGGAGTTTGACTCAGAAGGAGTAGAAGGCGGCACACACTCCCACCACGGTGCGCCGGTCCTGGGAGATGGCTCCGCCTGCCTATCAGGCTGAGCGCTGCCGCGTTACTTAATATTTGTGTAATGACTGTGCAATAGTTGGTGTACCTGTCTTCAGTATATGTCTGATTGGATCTGTTAGATGTGAAAATAATGTTGTCAGAACCAATACGACGCAAAAAAAATTAAATAATAAGATAAATGAAGATAAATAAAATTTCTTATTTTATGTTTATATTTATTTATAACTTACAAATTATACGTTTTTACATACCCGTAAACGAAATCAGTAAATCACTAAATTAAACCACCACCAGCCCCCATCCCTAGCGATCCTCCTGACCAATCTGCTGATCTCATCTGATTAGCGGACTCACATTTGCCGAGTTCATTTTTGAATAAACAGGCACCATACACTCAAACATCAAGTTCTCTATACAAGATCGGAGAGCAATATATGCTGACCGTAAACAAAGTTTTCACATTAATAAAAGCTTACTCAGCATCATCCGAATCTGAACTATGAATATTACCCACAACGAGAAACTTAGCGCATCTTAGACACAAGCATAAATGGTTAACATTAACAAAGGATCCACAGCTTAACACCAGTAACTGAGTAACTAGCAACTTCATATCCAAAAGACGATAACCTTGTGGGGGATTCACGACTTTCGTTCAGAGCATGTCTCTTAACATAACAAGGTTAATATTTATATTAAACATGGTAATATTTAACAAAATTTACTGGGGGGGTCCTGTAGGGTGTGGAAGTTTGGACATTGATGTGTATGATCATAGCACGACCAGCCCCGAACAGTATGCCTAAATAACTCAACAACCAGACGAAACATAACACGCTTATCATCATCGATGCTAGCATAATTCGAACATGGAGGCGAAGCTTAATAACAGGCGGGCGTAGTTTGCGATATTTGGTAGAGTGCTAATAACAATAATGTAGTTCACGCTAATATATATATATAGAATACATAAAAACAATAAATACATAAAAATATAAGTATTTACAATATATTAATTCATCCGATCGCGAATCAATAGGCGATTAACAATGATTGGCGTACGTTCATATATCTCTGCTAACAGATTCACATCCGGTTTATAAGGATGTAGATGTAAGTATACATTCAAGCAACACTAAACCATTTTTCGGCATATGTCGATTCAGCAGCACTCGATTCTCTCATACAAAGAGAGACAGCCCTAAACATTCCAACGCTCTGATAGCGGCTATTAATGCCCACTCACCCTGTGCATACGGATGATTAACGGCGGAAACACATGGTTTACGGTGCATGTAAATATCGATTAGCCAATAGAGTACACATGCCCTGGGCTACTGATGTATATTGCTCATCAAGGTAGTGTCAACTATCCGTTTAAGAAGTGTGATGTTTAATGTCGTTTTTTTATTTTACAGCATATGATGTAACGTATTTTCAGGTATGTTCGAGACTGATGAAACCTATTACCACGGTACGCATGAAGGGTCCTTCACATCGAGGGCGTTTCCCATAGTTGCGAACGCATAACGCGGGCTGTTTAAAAAGTACACGTCACATGGGATGAGAACGCCCAGCGTCTATTCTATTAGACCCTCCTACACCTATTGCTCACCTCGAAGGAGTATGTCCAACTACTCATCGAAACCATGGGAAGAGACATACCGTTATGCTCTAGCCCATGCCAGCAGCGGCGTGTCCAGATTAATCTTGATGAAATCCATTCAGCGACAAACGAATAAATGCGTCTATTATTGTGACTTCTCATGGCAGGAACGTCAAAGCCAACGTCCGGCATAAATGGATCGGTACCTCCATCATCAGTTGTCTGTTGACCCACGACTAAAAATTTATTGCAATCACTAAACATGAAATAAACGACGCTCCTCCTTCGATGAAAATATCAACAACAGACGTGGATATGCTGGGAGATGTCATCGTATCATCGTCATCTATGCCATTCTGTACTATCTGTAAAAAAAATATCTCTCTACTTAAATTATTCTCTCGTCTCTACTTAGTCTTTTGTCGTACAGGCCCCTTTTCCCGCATGAAGATAATGCGCCGTTGAAAAGAAAGGCAATCACCCAACATGACTGTGACAATCCACTGCAAGTGTAGTAGCACATTGAAAAGTATGGTGCTAAACGGAGATTAATCATGAATCATCTACATGAAGAGATACAAAAATACCACTGATAAGCACGTAAAGAAAAGAAAACAAACCTCCTAAAGTGTCTCACCTTTATTCGATACATATTAAAGCATTAACAACAAAAATTAAACTGAACCGATGTGATAATCCGAAACTTTCACAGACCCATGCTGCCTATTACTTCTAGTTGAGCATGCTAGTGTTGTTATGAATCGCGAAGAGAAGACCGGAAAAATTTGATCAGTGTTATCGAATGTGTGAACCAAAGCATCGATGAGATTCTTCTTTTATATCGTGTAATTTAAAGTCTGAATGCAAGCCTAATCCATCAGACACAATCCCATTCCTGTGAGATCAGCTATAAGTAGAAAATCAACTACCTCTTCACGAGTTCTCCGAGTCACACGAGAGAAAAGCTAAGTAAAGTTAGATTGCAGCTCGCACACGGGGAAGTTAATGAAATACACAGTTCGAATTGCTTAGAGAACCCTAAACTGCTTGAACAATTACCTAACCTGCGGCGACATCATCTCTCAAACACCACGAATGCCTCTGAAGAGAGAAGCACCAAAACCATAACTGCTAACTGCTACGATCGTAACATTATTTCTAAAGAACCCTTACTGGTTCATGCCTTGTTGCCATTAAAGAAGTACCTAAGTGCATGGATCTTGAAGGTAGTGTGGCTAAGGGGTTCTTCCCTTACAGATTCCTGACTGCGGACACCCTGAATTATAAGGACCGAATCCCCGGAAGAGAAATGTTTGAGTTAGACCGCATGAGCCGGATGAACAGTAAGGCGACGAATTATGATAATGAAATTGCTATGATGTACTTTAATACAAATAAAAGGTACGACATCAATGCCGAATGCACCACCGTACTGTGTCCAGGATGGAACATTTTTACGCAGAAGCTGTTTGATGAAAGATTCAGAGCATTATTCCTACGGTATAAAATTGATTGTCTTGCATAAGTGCAACCATTAGCGATCCTTATGTTTACATCTTTAGATGGCGTCATGCGCTGAGAAGGTCACTTGTCCATATATAGGCCGCGCAATGAAGGAAATATACTCGTCGAGAGGAATAAATGGCGAAACTTTATGCGAGTTGCTCACAGGACGTCGAATTGAACATTGATAAGGAATGAGGAGAGCGAACGAATTCAAAATAAGAACAGAGTCCTCAAACTGACGTTATCTCGAGAGCTGCCTGTGAAAGAATACCGTCCCCATTAACGGCACTTCTTTCGTTTGCTCCAAATAACATATTAACGTTATGAGCAGATGAATATAGCTGAAATTGATAGGAGGGGCAGCCACAAACCCGGCACCCAAATGAGAAAGTTGATCTCCTCTTTCCATGGACTGTATACTGCATACACCAGGCATGTTGATTATGCTCGACAAAGATTCGGCGAGTCTCCAGGCCTCGATATATCGTAACACTGGCTACCATGCAGCAGGAGTAACGGATTGATAGATGCTTGGTTCGATTGTTGAGGGTGAGGGGTTGTGAAGTGGAATCACAGATGAAAAGGACTGTAAGCTACCTATCAGTATGAAATAAATGAGACACGAACTGAAAGACGTAGCGCCATATGTACAAAGCAAGGGCAATGAAAATGGCAAACAGCTATGTTGTGGAGACGCTCTATATGGCGCCACTGAACCGTGCGTGTATAACTTACCCCCCACCGGAGGCGGTGAAACTCCCAGCTACGCTCGATTTCCATCCTCTTCTTACCGCATATGTACAAAAAAACTAAATTCGTTAACCGGCAGAAGTTACCCACCGAAACTCACACGACCGCTAAAATGCCTTCGATTAACGATCCTCGTCACAGATATTACACACCACTATACTTCTGGCCTATCATACGTAAGCATACTGCCTCCTACGGATCTGTACCACAACACTCTGTGCTTGCCCGATCGTTTGAATAAAGAATGGTCCGACTCATCTTCACCCTTTCGCACCATGTAGTGAATCTGGATTTATGACAGGTAAATGCGAAGCACTGCTAACCAGCCGGATGCTTAAGGGTGGTCTACTGGCAGTCCCGAATATAAACTCTCTGCTGAAGGATATAAAATCCAGAACTTTACGAAGCTCTGGCAATTCAAGAAGATCTGATAACTATATTCAGCAAATATGTGGAAACCTTCATGAAGTGGAAGACTGAAGCTTCAGGTCTTCCTGATGGTGTGCCATCTAAGTCATCACCTGAATTTCACCAGTACTTTCTTAGCGGATTTCAAGAGAACGAAGCGTTATTTTAAATCCTCGATAGACAGTCAAGCTACCGGCATGGCGATACGATCACTAAACTACTTTACCTGAGACTCTCCTTTGGGGAAAGCCCCAAAGGGTGACCCACGTAATGAGGATATTCTCTTGCTCAGCTACCAGCAGAGTATACCTGAGAATAGGAAGCGACCTGGAGAACCTTAATATTCATTTAGCGGGGATCACCATAATGTAAGTACACATACCGCACTACGCAAACGGACGGCTAAATCCACAATGTGCTGTAAGCTGCATTCACCACATTGCTATGCACGATGACATGTATGGTACTTTCTAGATCGTTGGACAGAGGCTTTCTCTACTGCGATACCGACAAGCTGTGTCTTCATAGCCAGAGAGAAAGAAAACGGTGATTATGTTCCACCTACGGTAAGTTCCTCGGAAACCTTACCGATGAGTAGGCCTAATTGTAAACCAGCTGACAGCTTCGTGTGCTAACGTAGCGATGCCGAAGTGCGTATGCCATACTATGAGAAAAAGAGAGAGGACCTGCTTTCGTACTATACTTAAAAGCAAAAGGATTAACGCTGATATGGAAACGGAGAATATCATTAGCGCGCGGCATGACCAACTAAAATATGAAAAGCATGGGTGAAGATGTAGAGAAGACTAAGGACCGTGACTGGATGGTTTTGAACGATGATAACGAGTATATTAACAAGTCAGATGTAAAGACACCATGCAACAGCCCAAGGAGCCACTTCACACAGTTGACGGAACCTGCCGGGGACCAACGCGGTGCATGAGAGATTCATCAGGTTGGACCCGATT
>JABUQX010001091.1:0-5000 GCA_015478945.1 Trachelipus rathkii
AAATAAAATGAATGTAGAGGCTCTCCAAGATTTTCCTGTCGCGAGTATCAGTGACGGAGGCAAGAATCGAGAAGTCGTTGGTAGTGATGGGATGATCTTTTTCGTGGCTATGGCTACGTATGGATGAAAATTCAGGTGAGGATAGAGGAAGATTGGTACGGAAAGAAAAACCCTTGTGTTTGGCAATCCTGATGCAAAGTTGTAGGCCTGTTTGACCTACATAGCGGGCATTACAGCCAGCACACTTATACAAGTAGACTATCGAGGAGTGCAACTCTTTAGGGATTAAATCTTTGGACCTGAAAAAGTTACTAATTTTGAAGTTATTAGTAGGAATAAAAATAAAGGTGGCAAATGGGAAGTGTCTCGTTAATATAGGTCTGAGGGTTCTAATAAGGGTGTCGGTGAATCGACCTGTGTAAGGAATCTTCAGGTAAATTTTCTGTTTAGGGACATCAAAAGTGGGAGTAGGTGGTCTAAAATGGTTCTCAAGGAAGTTAAATATGATTTTATCAACAAGGTATGAAGGAAAGAGATTAAAATTAGCGAAGCTCCTTAAATATTGGAGTTCTGAATGAAAAGAAATCCAGGAGGAACATACCTTAAAGGCCCGGTTTATTCTGCCTGTAAAGCCGGACAATTTAAATTTATCTGGAAGAAAGCTGAAGAAGTGAGTGCCTAATTGGGTGGAGGTCGGCTTGCGGTAAATCTGTGTAGAAAAGGAACCATTAGTGCGAGAGACGCCAACATCAAGAAACGGAAGGAATCCATCCACTTCACATTCCATGGAAAATTTGATATTTTTATGTTGCTTATTAAGGAAATTTAAAAATAAGTTGGCATGTTCTTTGTTAGAAAAAATTAAGAAGCAGTCATCCACATATCTTTTGTAGACAATGGGTTTGAAGGCTGGGGGGCATTTTTCGAGCCAAGACTGTTCATGATAGCAGAGGAAGGCGTTGGCGAAAGAGGGACCCAGAGGTGAACCCATAGCCACACCATCAATCTGTTGATAAAGGATGTTATTAAACAGAAAAATAGAATCTGAGGTGGCTAAATTGATAAATTTTGTAAATTGTCTCTTATTGAGACCTCCTATAAATTCTTGGTTAGAAAACAAAGTATTGGAAATGATTTCACGGGTTTCGGCAACAGGAACGTTAGTAAAAAGGGACTGAATATCAAAACTCACCATAAAGGCTTGAGGGAGTGAAAGAGATGAAATATAATCCACGAATTCAAAAGAACTATGAAGGGTATGTTGGTTGTGGGTAATGGGGTCAATCAATGGTACAAGAAATTTCGAAAGACTATAGGTGGGGGTGTTAAGAGCTGAGAGGATAGGACGGAGGGGGACGTCAGGTTTGTGGGTTTTGGGAAGCCCATACAGTAAGCCTGGCTGGCTACCAGATACGTGAAGTGAGTCAAAGTTAGAGTTGACAGATTTTAGGGACCTGACAAAGTTATTAATCTTATCCTCTACTCTAAGTAAATGTTTAAAAATACAACCTGTAAGCAGTTTAAATTTTGAGACATCGTTCAAAATGTTGTTCATTTTATGAAGATAGGATGCTTTATTAAGAAGCACTACCCCTTTTCCCTTGTCGGGGCGACAAATGATGATGGATTTGTCCTTTCCTAAGTCTCTCAAAATATTGAGATCCTTAAAGCTAAAAACAGGGGAGAAAATTTTCTTTGAGTTAAATGAGTAGAAGAATTTTTTGAGAACATACCTGACATCTCCAGTCCAATCCATGCCATGAACACTATGAAGGCCAGCGAGTTGGAGAAACAATTTCTCGAATTTAAGAAAGCATTGGAAAAAGTCAAGCTTAAAAAGGGGAAGGTGGAAATCTAGTCCTAAGGAGAGGATTCTAGTTTCAGCTATGGTCAGGGCTCTGGAACTGAAGTTGGTAATTACGGAACTGCGATTAATGTTCAAGTTACTAATAAGGCCCAGCCTTTCCAGTTTAATAGTTTGTCTTTGTAAAGTGGACGTCTTAAAGATACTCACCCTCCGATTCACAAGGTACCGGAGATAACCAAAATCCAACCAAGAGACATCGTTACGAAAACCGGCACGAGCTCTATCCAACTGTTCCTCCAGTCTAAGCTTCAACCTCTGTTTGTATTGGAGTTCGGAGACCAGAAGTTTAGAAGTCCATTTGCGGTAGAGAGGAGAATTCTGTAGGGAGGATCTGTATAATTTAAATTTCATGAAATTAGGAACATAATTGTATGAAATACAAACGGTAAGAAACCATAGCTGAAACTAGAATCCTCTCCTTAGGACTAGATTTCCACCTTCCCCTTTTTAAGCTTGACTTTTTCCAATGCTTTCTTAAATTCGAGAAATTGTTTCTCCAACTCGCTGGCCTTCATAGTGTTCATGGCATGGATTGGACTGGAGATGTCAGGTATGTTCTCAAAAAATTCTTCTACTCATTTAACTCAAAGAAAATTTTCTCCCCTGTTTTTAGCTTTAAGGATCTCAATATTTTGAGAGACTTAGGAAAGGACAAATCCATCATCATTTGTCGCCCCGACAAGGGAAAAGGGGTAGTGCTTCTTAATAAAGCATCCTATCTTCATAAAATGAACAACATTTTGAACGATGTCTCAAAATTTAAACTGCTTACAGGTTGTATTTTTAAACATTTACTTAGAGTAGAGGATAAGATTAATAACTTTGTCAGGTCCCTAAAATCTGTCAACTCTAACTTTGACTCACTTCACGTATCTGGTAGCCAGCCAGGCTTACTGTATGGGCTTCCCAAAACCCACAAACCTGACGTCCCCCTCCGTCCTATCCTCTCAGCTCTTAACACCCCCACCTATAGTCTTTCGAAATTTCTTGTACCATTGATTGACCCCATTACCCACAACCAACATACCCTTCATAGTTCTTTTGAATTCGTGGATTATATTTCATCTCTTTCACTCCCTCAAGCCTTTATGGTGAGTTTTGATATTCAGTCCCTTTTTACTAACGTTCCTGTTGCCGAAACCCGTGAAATCATTTCCAATACTTTGTTTTCTAACCAAGAATTTATAGGAGGTCTCAATAAGAGACAATTTACAAAATTTATCAATTTAGCCACCTCAGATTCTATTTTTCTGTTTAATAACATCCTTTATCAACAGATTGATGGTGTGGCTATGGGTTCACCTCTGGGTCCCTCTTTCGCCAACGCCTTCCTCTGCTATCATGAACAGTCTTGGCTCGAAAAATGCCCCCTAGCCTTCAAACCCATTGTCTACAAAAGATATGTGGATGACTGCTTCTTAATTTTTTCTAACAAAGAACATGCCGACTTATTTTTAAATTTCCTTAATAAGCAACATAAAAATATCAAATTTTCCATGGAATGTGAAGTGGATGGATTCCTTCCGTTTCTTGATGTTGGCGTCTCTCGCACTAATGGTTCCTTTTCTACACAGATTTACCGCAAGCCGACCTCCACCCAATTAGGCACTCACTTCTTCAGCTTTCTTCCAGATAAATTTAAATTGTCCGGCTTTACAGGCAGAATAAACCGGGCCTTTAAGGTATGTTCCTCCTGGATTTCTTTTCATTCAGAACTCCAATATTTAAGGAGCTTCGCTAATTTTAATCTCTTTCCTTCATACCTTGTTGATAAAATCATATTTAACTTCCTTGAGAACCATTTTAGACCACCTACTCCCACTTTTGATGTCCCTAAACAAAAAATTTACCTGAAGATTCCTTACACAGGTCGATTCACCGACACCCTTATTAGAACCCTCAGACCTATATTAACGAGACACTTCCCATTTGCCACCTTTATTTTTATTCCTACTAATAACTTCAAAATTAGTAACTTTTTCAGGTCCAAAGATTTAATCCCTAAAGAGTTGCACTCCTCGATAGTCTACTTGTATAAGTGTGCTGGCTGTAATGCCCGCTATGTAGGTCAAACAGGCCTACAACTTTGCATCAGGATTGCCAAACACAAGGGTTTTTCTTTCCGTACCAATCTTCCTCTATCCTCACCTGAATTTTCATCCATACGTAGCCATAGCCACGAAAAAGATCATCCCATCACTACCAACGACTTCTCGATTCTTGCCTCCATCACTGATACTCGCGACAGAAAAATCTTGGAGAGCCTCTACATTCATGAATTGGAGCCCGAACTCAACTCTGACTTATCTTCAATCAAACTTAATTTATTTTAATTGTAATAATTTTCATTATATGTCTTTTATAACTTTCATTTTATTATACTGTTATAAATATTGATTTTTAAGTATAGTAAGTTTCAAAAAACCAACCAATTTATGTATAATTTAGGTATAAATAGTTTGGATTTAATCTTGTTCTTTCATTCTTATGGTTCATCCAGTATGTATAAGGTTAGTAAAACGAGGTTAATAATAGATTTAATTTTTTAATTTTTTTTTTTTTTGTAATTTTTTGTAATTTCCTATAATTTTTTGTAATCTTTGTAATTTTTATATAATTCTAGTTTTCTATATATTTTATATATTTTATATAATCGTAAATATTATTGACATTGTTCATTTATATTTTATTATTTACTTATAGCTGATGATGCGCTTAGCTTTAGCGCGAAACGTTCTGAATATACTATGGCACTATCTTCGGTGTTTGTCTTCCTTTTCATCTATATATATATATATATATATATATATATATATATATATATATATATATATATATATATATATATATACTATATATATATATATATATATATATATATATATATATATATATATATATATATATATATATATATATATATATATATATATACTAGGTAGAGTCAAAAAATACCGGAACTTTTAACTAAACTTTATTATCGTATATGATACAACATATTACACAATACCACCTTCAAAGTACCTTCCTTCGGCTGTCACACACTTTTGCCAGCGCTCGTACCACTGCTCGAAACATCGCTGTAAGCCATCTTTTGTTACCTCTTTCAACGCACGCGTCGTAGCACTTTGAA
>JABUQX010001091.1:10000-12500 GCA_015478945.1 Trachelipus rathkii
ACCCTAGATTGTCAATTCCCCCACAAAAATTTTGTGAAGATACAGCTCCCGTTATGCAGTGAGAGTGAGGCAAAGGCGGTGTAAAGCGAGTAATCAACTTTCTTGATCTTGTACTTCTATAATACCAAACTATTTGAAGTTTCTTTAATACTGAATTGCCTTTATATTATTTGTTACATTGGGTCCTGCTCTTTTGAACTTTCTTATCGTGTAATTAAATTCACCTTTAAGCGGAGTTAACAGCGTTCGTTTTACAGCATATTACAATATTTCTTTTTTCAATTTCATATTCAGAGAGGACTTGTAACATATATCTTTCAAGCACACTACTATTTAAGTTCAGAAATCCATTTCATCACTTAAACATTATGTTATTATATTTGCTTCATATTTTTTTTATACAAGTATAAGCTCAAAGATTTCTTCTGCTATTTGATTCTAGAATTTTCTTTTCTGACAAATAACAAAATATACTTGTATAACTTTCATTTTATTATATTGATGCTCTAATTTGTAAATTTAGGAAATTTCTCTTTCAGCTAATGAGAATGTCTAATATCCTATTAAAAAATCATAATGCTCACACATAACATTTCATTACATGGGTACCACTATCAAATACCAAATGCCATATCATATATAGAACATTATTAATTAACATTGCATAGCTTAGGCATACCAGATACAAGTGAAAACACAGAACAGGTTGGTTGCAATCACAAAAAACAAAACAAAAATATATTCAGTAATTACCCGTAAAATAGTTTTCCTATGTCATGATCTGTAAGTATAGAAATAGTTTCGAATTAAAATAATTGGAGATTTACCAATAGTTCTGAGAACCGATAATTATATGCTGCAATGAAAACGCTTAATAATTTTGTAATTTTTTGGTCAAAATAATAAATAATATTTAAAAAAAGCAATTACGGTTTTATTTTAAAGCATCAACATAAATTTAGTGACAAAGTTAAAGCTTGGCATCGTTTAATAAAATTATTATCATTATCCCTTTTTTTTCTTTTTCTTTTTTTTCCTTTATTTAAAGGCCTACAAAGATACTTTGAATATTTGTTGACGCAAGACGCAACTCAAATACAGAGGACAGAAAGAAAAGAGCAAGAGAAATTCATCTATTTATTATTATTATTATTATTATTATTATTATTATTATTATTATTATTATTATTATTATTATTATTATTATTATTATTATTATTATTATTATTATTATTATTATTAATATTAATATAATTATGTGTGTGGGTGTGTGTCTGTGTGTGTGTGTGTCTGTTTGTGTATTATTATTATTATTATTATTATTATTATTATTATTATTATTATTATTATTATTATTATTATTACTTTAATATCAATTAAAAAAGAAGAAGAAAGATTTTGCTCAAAAATGAAGATTATTCATAATCACTTTTTAGCTTGTTATTTATGTCTTCATATCTTAAGTCTTTGTCATTATAATATATATATATATATATATATATATATATATATATATATATATATATATATATATATATATATATATATATATATATATATATATATATATATATGTGCTCTCTATATATATATATATATATATATATATATATATATATATATATATATATATATATATATATATATATATATATATATATATATATATATATATATATATATATATATATATATATATATATATATATATATATATATCACCTTTCTCACCATCCATCTTGTTAGGTAGATCCTGTCAAGTGTTGCTCCTCCAGAAATCCCTCCAGACATCCCGGTCTTCAAATAGTGCCGACCTTTCCACATTCTCCATCGTTTCTCCCCTCGACACAATCGCCTCTTCCACAGCATCCTTCCATCTTTTTCTTGGTCTTCCCACTGGTCTCGCTCCCATAGGTCTCCAATTAAGTAATCTTCGGGGGTATCTCCAGTCCTCCATTCTCCGCACATGTCCAAACCATCTCAGCTGGTTTCTCTCAATACATTCAATTATTGGGCGGACTCCTAGCTCTTCTCTTATTGCTTCACTCCTAACTCTGTCCCTCAACGTTACTCCTCTTATTAATCTCAACACTCGCATTTCCGCAGCTTCTATTTTACTCTTCTGTATCGTATTAAGTACCCAACATTCCGACCCGTATAATATATATTATAATATTGGTCGTAGGATGGTTGTATATATTGTCACTTTTACCTCTACTGGCACTCCTCTCTGCGTCATCAACGGGTACAACATTCCCACATTCCTTGAGTATTTCGTTATTCTTTCCCTCAGTTCTGAATCTATCCAACCTTTCTCATCAAATATCACTCCTAGATATTTGAATCTACTGGCCTGTTTCAACTGTATATCCTCTATCCATATTTCCGCTTGTTCTCCTGTCTCGATATCGCCATTATTTCCGTCTTCTCCCTGTTTATTTTCATTCCCCACCTCATCATAACTTCATTCCAAGAATTCACAGCAGCTTGCAGTTCATGT
>JABUQX010001091.1:22500-35000 GCA_015478945.1 Trachelipus rathkii
GGTGCAAAACCCACCTCCTTGAATGAGGGCTCTGCCCGTGAGTGGTGGTGACAACTGTAATATATATTTATATATATTTATATATATATATATATCTATATATATATAGATATATATCTATATATATATATATATATATATATATATATATTACTATATATATATATATATATATATATATATATATTTATATATATATATATATATATATATATATATATATATATATATATAACTATATATATATATATTAGCAATTGCATAAAAAAAGTTTAATTTTGTAAGATGACGATTACGAGCAAACGTCAAGGTCAAACGTCAAATAATTTTAATTAATTTTTTGAATTTTGTTTTCGAGTTTAGAGTTGACGCAAACTTTTTTTAAACGATAATGAATTTTTTTTTTCAATTTTATACATAAGATTTCGAAATTTATATGAAATATCGAAAACTGCAATTTTATCTATGACAGAATATATATATATATATATATATATATATATATATATATATATATATATATATATATATATATATATATATATATATATATAATATATATATATATATATATATATATATATATATATATATACTATATATATATATATATATATATATATATATATATATATATATATATATAGCGCATACTCGCAGCGATGAAATTACCTCCCATTTGGCTTATGGTATGTAGGGTCTCCCATGACATTCAGTGCCTAATGGTTCGCCTTTCTGTTCTGCATTCATATCCACACTCATCCTCCAGACAACATCTTTACAGGCACCACCTTTTATCCACATATCATTTACACATACTTATATCCACACCACTCTTCTAGACAACATCTTACAAACATCCCTATTCCTTATATCCCTATGTGTGGGGAGAAAGAATTGCCCACATCGTATGTCCTGCGTGTCGTAGAAGGCGACTAAAGGGGACAGTGGTAGTTGGGTTGGCTGCCCACTACCACTTATCTTTTGCCAGGAATGCTAATGCATGCCTCGGAGAAGGTGGTGATCGCCGTAAGCAGCCTTCTATCTTTCGGCGAAAATATATGAATCGTATGGATACATGGAATGTCAGATGAATAAATGTTGAGAAGAGGAGAGAGGTGATGGTTGTATTTAGAAAGGGCAAATTTGATTTGCTCGCTGTGACTGAAACAAAGATGAAAGGAAACGGTGAAAATGAGTGGTGTTGTGTGAAATTTGTATGTGCTGGTTTGGAAAAGAATGAGAGGGGGAAAAGGGAGAGGGGGAGAGAGGCAGTTGCAATTCTGATGCGTGACTTGTGGTACAGAGCAATGGTAGGTTTTGTGTGTGTGAGTACTAGAGTTCTAATGGTGAAATTTAAGATTGAAAACGTCAAGGTATGTGTGGTTGTGACATATGGTCCATCTGAGGGTTATGTTGAATAGAGTACGGTTTTCTGGGATAATCTGAATGATGTTTTGGATGGGGTGAGTAGGAGTTTCAGATTGATTGTGTTGGGTGACCTAAATGGTTGGATAGGTGATCAAAAAAGGGATGGTATAACAGGTGGCTTTGGGGTGTTGGGAGAAAACGAGAATGGTAGGAAGGTCATTGAAATGGAAGGCAAGCAGCAATATCTTCTCTAAAAACATGATATCCATACAGAATTAGGCAATAAGAGAAGAGAATCAGCGAGCGCTAATGATTTTATGAGAAACAGGTTAGGCTGTTGAATACAAGCTAGAAAATAACGAAGAGAATACATAAGATCTTGGATCCCAGTGTAAAATTAAGTTTGTTGAGGCTTGAATGGAGAGGAGGCTGATAAGGATGAAAGTAGGCAGAATTAAGTGTGAGAAGTTATGTGAACAAGGTAATAAGGATAAGTATTTAAGAGTGCTTGCAAGTAAATCAGTTGAATGTGAACAAGTTGAAACTGAACAAATCTGGAAGCAAATGAAGGAAGTGGTTGTTAGTAGTGCAAAAGAAGTATGTGGATGTGCTAAAGTAGGAAAATCATTTTATTTCCACATGTCTTGTTATTATTAACATTTTTATTACACTTATTATTATTATTATTATTATTATTATTATTATTATTATTATTATTATTATTATTATTATTATTATTATTATTATTATTATTATTATTATTATTATTATTATTATTATTATTATTATTATTATTATTATTATTATTATTATTTCCATTATTATTATTATTATTATTATTATTATTATTATTATTATTATTTTTATTATTATTATTATTATTATTATTATTATTATTATTATTATTATTATTATTATTATTATTATTATTATTATTATTATTATTATTATTATTATTATTATTATTATTATTACTACTACTACTTTGTTTCATTATTATTATTATTATTATTATTCTTATTTTCTTTTTATTATTATTATTATTATTATTACATACATATTATTATTATTATTATTATTATTATTATTATTATTATTATTATTATTATTATTATTATTATTATTATTATTATTATTATTTGGCTCACCATTAATATTATCAACCAAAAATTGGTAATCAACTAATAGGTCGACCTAAAGAAAAGGCTCTGAGAGAGAGAGAGAGAGAGAGAGAGAGAGAGAGAGAGAGAGAGAGAGAGAGAGAGAGAGAGAGAGAGAGAGAGAGAGAGAGAGAGAGAGAGAGAGAGAGAGAGAGAGAGAGAGAGAGAGAGAGAGAGAGAGAGAGAGAGAGAGAGAGAGAGAGAGAGTTAAATTTAGGTAATTTCTATGGCTTGTTATGGGCAGCGCTTTAAAATCATTTCCTTGTATAACTTCATAACAGGGTTATTCTACTGGGTTAAATTTTACTTCCTTTATAAAGGGGCATAACTCCTCCCCATGATTTAAGTTTCCTGTGACTGTAGGAGAAAGTGATCCTGAAAGCGGCTGTTATGATGGTGCTTGTGACATCATATGTTCAATTCTACAGCTGCCTCCTTGGCACCTGCTAGCATTTTTACGAAATGTAAAATGGTAATAATATTTCTCACCTTCCTTGCGACATCCTGAAGGTGACATGCCTCTCGGAGAACGACCTCTGGTCCAGCTATTATCATTGTGAGCCATTTATAACTTCATTCGACGCATTTGAAATGCAAGAACCCACCATCCCCCCACCATCTTGTGGAAAAACTCGGTAGTTTAACTGGATATGAAAGCAAATCTCTACCAGAAATACCGTCCTCTTTTAGAGGTTCTCTGGATCTGGTAGACAGGAAAGAGTTCACTGCAATGACCAAGATATCTCGGTGAGGTTGTGGCTTATTACGTCGTCCTTTCATGAAGACATCAGCCGCTTCAGCCAATTTATGAATATTGGCGTCCCTTCTCATTGCCGCTAATATGGGAACAATGAAGGACACGAAGAAACATCACATTCAGCAGATTTTCATTTTGATGTAATAACATCTGAAAACCTAAGTACCATAATGATGTTCGGATTTGGTTGAGGTAGGTAGTGGGCTTTTCACCGGGTTTCAATTTCTGCTGAAATAAAGTCAATGTTTTCTCGTTAAATTAACTCCATTTGCGGGGTTTTGTAGAAAAAGGGAGGTTTAGACTTAAGTTCCACAATATTCATCCAATTTGAATCAATGACAAGCAGAATGTGGCATGTTGAGAGACACAAAAAACTTTATTTTTTAAGAATTTTCTGGGGCACCGACTATTTGGCCAAGAATGGCACTCTTTAATTTTGACACTTTTTCAAAAAAGTGAATAGCGAGCTCTTATGGCTTTTCGAATTGACTCCAACAGTGAACTATGGTTATTTAGCGAAATCCCCCGAGATGTAAATTTCGCTATTTTTGCATTGGTGCTAAGTTATATCAGATTTTTGGCAATCTGTAAGAGAAAAAATTAAAAATAATTATTTGGAATAACTTTATTACTTATTCAATTATCATGAAATTTTCAGAGCATGTTATAGTTTGTGGAGATAAGTAGTAACAGAGGGATTCCGGACACCGTACCTGGGTTGACCTTTTTGACCTTTTTTTGACCGCGACCTTTTTGGGCCCAAATTTTTACCTGCCCTTGACCTTTTTGGGCCTTGACCTTTTTGGGCCTTGACCTTTTTTGAGAGCCCAAATTTTTTTTGAGAACCCAATTTTTTTGAGAACCCAAATTTTTAGGCAACCCTAATTTTTTGGCAACCCTAATTTTTTTGGCAACCCTAATTTTTTGGCAACCCTAATTTTTTCGGCAACCCTAATTTTTGCAACCCTTCGAAGAAGGGTTGCGCCAAACAGGTTGCCAACCGTTGAATGTACCCCAATTTAATTTTTTTCGACCAACTTTCTGGTCTTCCATAATAATTTTGGCCCTAAATTCTTTGACTTTTTGGTTAATGCTTCGAGTTTGTTCTATTTTTTGATACCATCTTTTTTGTCCTTCACCTATTCTCCAAAGCTTGCCTTAAATGGGTCAATTTTGACCCACGGTAATTTTTGTCCTTCCTTTAGGGACTTAGACCCTTTTTGATGTCTTAACCTTGTTTGACCATGATATTTCGGCCTTGACCTTGCCATATACCATGGGTCAATTTTGGCCCACGGTAATTTTTTGTCCTTCCTTTAGGGGCTTAGCCCTTTTTGATGTCTTAACCTTGTTTGACCATGATATTTCGACCAACCCTTTGGTCTTCCATGGGTCAATTTTGGCCCACCCTAATTTTTGGCCATCCTTAATTTTTCGACCAACCCTTTGGTCTTCCATGGGACAATTTTGAGAACCCAAATTTTTCGGTCAACCCTTTTGTATTCTACGGTACAATTTTGATGCCTCAGCTTTGATGCCTCAACTTTGATGCCCCAACTTTGATGCCTCAACTTTAATGCCCCAGCTTTGATGCCTCACCTTTGTTGATGGCTCATCTTTGATGGTGTCATCTTTGATGGTACCTATATTGTTGGTTCAGCTTTGATGACTCAGATTTATTGATGGTTCAACTTTGATGGTTCCCAATCAACGTAAGGAGTATCTAGTGATGTTCTATTAGTGTTCTATGAGTATTAGATGAGTGCCAGGTGAGTGCCAGGTGAGTGCCAAGTGAGTGCCAATGAGTGCCAATGAGTGCCAAGTGAGTGCCAATGAGTGCCAAGTGAGTGCCACATAGTGCCAAGTGAGTGCCACATAGTGCCAACTGAGTGCCACTTTTTTCAAGCCTTTTCTAGCCTCCCCTGAGCCTAGAATAGCCCCAATATGGGTGTCTACCCCTAGGTTATAAGGTATGAGGAATCGATTGGTGTATATTACAATCTGCTAGAATGCTTCCTACTATGAGTTAGTATTTTTATAACACTTATAAGCACTTACACTCGCCATAGACACTTACACTAGCCCATATACACTTACACTCACACGCACAGGTACACTTACACTCACACACTCGAAGCTCAATTTTGTTGCCTCATCTTTGATGACTCATCTTTGATACCATCTATATTGATGATTCATCTTTGATGACTCATCTTTTGTCTACCTCTAGATCATAAGCTGCCCACCAGGCCGCAGCATGATCCCACCGCGCGAAGGCCCACGACCCCGCACCCGCAGGCGCAATATTTCCGCGTACCCGCCCGCCGCGTGCGCCCGCAGGCGCAATATACCCGCGTATCCGCTCGCCGCGTGCTGGGCGCAATATTCCCGCACGAATGAAAATATATATATATATATATATATATATATATACTATGAGTCATTCATTTTTATTTTATACTTAAACATTTTTATTAAAAACATTTTTCGATCCTAAAACTGTCATCACAGACATCTTTTATATTTTACTTAATACTTTTAATTTATAAATTTTAAAAATTGTATGTAAGAAGAAAAACCAGAGTGTCTGATATATAAACATTTTATTTACTAAAATGTACGAAATTTTATTAAAACATTAACATTACATACTTTAAAAGCAGTAAATCAGTAATCAATAGAGGTGTTACCAACACCTAAGAGATTAGTATGCTTTTGTTTCACTTTCTGCTTTACTGTTTTTAACTCTTGATTTACTGCTTTAACTCATATGTTTTACTGCTTTAACTCACATATTTATTAACATTACATACCTTAAAGCAGTAAATCAGTAAATCAATAGAGGTGTTACCTAACACCTAAGGGATTAGTATGCTTTTGTTTTACTGCTTTACTGCTTTAACTCATGTTTTACTGCTTTAACTCATATGTTTTACTGCTTTAACTCACATATTTATTAAAATTACATACCTTAAAGCAGTAAATCAGTAAATCAATAGAGGTGTTACATAGCAACAAGGGGTTAGTATACTTTTGTTTTACTGCTTTACTGCTTTAACTCATGTTTTACTGCTTTAACTCATATGTTTTACTGCTTTAACTCACATATTTATTAACATTACATACCTTAAAGCAGTAAATCAGTAAATCAGTAAATCAATACATAAAGTAACAAACTAACGTATGCTTTTGTTTTACTGCTTTACTGCTTTAACTCATGTTTTACTGCTTTAACTTATATGTTTTACTGCTTTAACTCATGTTTTACTGCTTTAACTCATATGTTTTACTGCTTTAACTCATATATTTATTAACATTACATACCTTAAAGCAGTAAATCAGTAAATCAATAGAGGTGTGACCTAACACCAAGGGGGGATTAGTATGCTTTTGTTTTACTGCTTTACTGCTTTAACTCATGTTTTACTGCTTTAACTCATGTTTTACTGCTTTAACTCATATGTTTTACTGCTTTAACTCATGTTTTACTGCTTTAACTCATATATTTATTAACATTATGTTTTTTATTTTGTTTTAATACTTTTTATTTATTTTATTATTATTTTTATTTATTTTTATTATTATTTTTATTATTTTATTTTTATTTTTATTATTATACTTAGTGTTATTTACTTCATGCCTATTGTTATTATTTAGAACACACATACACACACACACACACACACACACACACACACACACACACTTACACTTATACACACATTCACTATGACACTTATACACACATTCACTATGACACTTACATTTACCCATAGACACTTACATTTACACTTATACACACACGGACACACTTACACTTATAAATACATTATCTGCTATGTCGCTATACACACATTCACACACTTACATTTACCCATAGACACTTACATTTACACTTACACACACACACACACACACACACACACACACACTCACACACAGATTTACTTACACTCACACACAGATTTACTTACACACGCAGATTTACTTACACACTCACACAGATTTACTTACACTCACACACAGATTTACTTACACTTACACAGATTTACTTACACTCACACACAGATTTACTTACACTCACACAGATTTACTTACACTCACACACAGATTTACTTACACACACAGATTTACTTACACTCACACACAGATTTACTTACACACACACACACACACACACACACACACACACACACACACACACGCACACTCACTTACACATATAACGTATAATTTATTAAAACATTTTATGTTTTAATTAAACACGTACATTTATATTACTCATTCAAATATAACTAAAATTATTTCAAAGTTTCTTAAAACTTCTATAATAAATCAATCATTATCTTTGAACAAAGAATTTATTATTAACTGTTAATACTTTTTGTTTATAAATTTTATAACTATCAAGTTTTAAAATAACTTTTACTAAAATTTTATGAAATTTTATTAAAAACATATATTTTACGTACCTTAAAGCAATAAATCAGTAAATCAGTAAGGTCAGCCCCTAGCACCCCTCTACACCAAGCTATGCCACGTTTTGTTCTATTGACTTACTGCTTTACATCATCTTTAGCCATGTAATAAGTATAAAAATAACAAAATAAGTTCTTCTTTACTAACATAACATGTATTTTATTAAAATCATTCTAAGTTTTTATTTAAAAATAACAATTATTCACTTACATTTATATTATTCGCTCGATGTTAACTAAAAATATTTCAAAGTTTTTTAAATAATTCGGATTTTCTTTATTATTATCTATGTACATTGACAATCCAACACGAGAAAACACAACAACCCGCACTCCTTACAGATACGAAACTGACCTCTCTCTGTAAAATGTGTTGAAATAACTACTTTAGGCCTAAATTTAGGATAAGCCTTTTTGTACCCCGGGGCGATTTAGGCCTATTACCAGGTCAAAATATATTTCAAACTGACCTTTTTCTGTAAAATGTGGTGCAATAACTACGTTAGGCCTAAATTTAGGCCTAAATTTAGGCCTAAATTTAGGATAAGCCTTTTTGTATCCCATGCTGATTTAAGCCTAATACCAGGTCAAAAGGTAATTCCAGTATAGACAAGAATCATTGTTATTATTATTTTTATAAATATATTTCAAACTGAAACATGCTGGATCGGTAAGATCCTTTAAGCAGGTAAGAAGGAAATGTTTTCCTTACTTGTGATTGGTCGGAGTAATCCTTATCTCTATATGACCTCGTATGTGATTGGTCGAGAATTATTTTATCGTCTTTTGAAAATTAACTTTGTTCTTTAAACTTGTATTTGAGCAGGTGTGTTTTATTATCTTTTAGACCCCAACTCATTTTAAAATCATAGTCATTTTAGCTGTTAAGCGGTGCACAAGTTATCTGATTTGTATTAAAAGTGTTTTATTTTTACTAAGTGTATATCATATTTATAATAAATACTTACATTGAGGAATAATTATTAATTTCACTAGAATAGATAATAATTAATTCACTAGATTTATAGTAGATCACGTGAAGCAAAACGCAAGAGCGCCCGCAAGCGCGACCCGGTGCGGAACCGACGCATGAACCCGCCGGCGTAATATTACTACTATTCATCAAAGATGAATCATCAATATAGGTGGTATCAAAGATGACTTCATCAAAGATGAGTCATCAAAGATGAGGCAACAAAATTGAGCTTCGAGTGTGTGAGTGTAAGTGTAAGTGTACCTGTGCGTGTGAGTGTAAGTGTATAGTGTAAGTGTCTATGGCGAGTGTAAGTGCTTATAAGTGTTATAAAAATACTAACTCATAGTAGGAAGCATTCTAGCAGATTGTAATATACACCAATCGATTCCTCATACCTTATTACCTAGGGGTAGACACCCATATTAGGGCTATTCTAGGCTCAGGGAGGCTAGAAAAGGCTTGAAAAAAGTGGCACTCAGTTGGCACTATGTGGCACTCACTTGGCACTATGTGGCACTCACTTGGCACTCATTGGCACTCACTTGGCACTCATTGGCACTCATTGGCACTCACTTGGCACTCACCTGGCACTCACCTGGCACTCATCTAATACTCATAGAACATTAATAGAACATCACTAGATACTCCTTACGTTGATTGGGAACCATCAAAGTTGAACCATCAATAAATCTGAGTCATCAAAGCTGAACCAACAATATAGGTACCATCAAAGATGACACCATCAAAGATGAGCCATCAACAAAGGTGAGGCATCAAAGCTGGGGCATTAAAGTTGAGGCATCAAAGTTGGGGCATCAAAATTGAGGCATCAAAGCTGAGGCATCAAAATTGTACCGTAGAATACAAAAGGGTTGACCGAAAAATTTGGGTTCTCAAAATTGCACCCTGGAAGACCAAAGGGTTGGTCGAAAAATTAGGTCTGCCGAAAATTAGGGATGGCCAAAAATTAGGGTGGGTCAAAATTGACCCATGGAAGACCAAAGGGTTGGTCGAAATATCATGGTCAAACAAGGTTAAGACATCAAAAAGGGCTAAGCCCCTAAAGGAAGGACAAAAAATTACCGTGGGCCAAAATTGACCCATGGTATATGGCAAGGTCAAGGCCGAAATATCATGGTCAAACAAGGTTAAGACATCAAAAAGGGCTAAGTCCCTAAAGGAAGGACAAAAAATTACCGTGGGTCAAAATTGACCCATGGTATCTGGCAAGCTTTGGAGAAAAGGTCAAGGACAAAAAAGGTAAAGACATCAAAAATAGGGCTAAGCCCCTAAAGGGTGGCCAAAAATTAGGGTGGGCCAAAATTGACCCATGGAAGACCAAAGGGTTGGTCGAAAAATTAGGGTGGGGTACGTACAACGGTTGCTTACGTAGCCAAAAAACCTCTTCTTCTAAAGGGTTGCAAAATTAGGGTTGCCAAAAAATTAGGGTTGCCAAAAAATTAGGGTTGCTAAAAAAATTAGGGTTGCCAAAAAATTAGGGTTCTCAAAAAATTTGGGTTCTCAAAAAATTTGGGTTCTCAAAAAAGGTCAAGGCCCAAAAAGGTCAAGGGCAGGTAAAAATTTGGGCCCAAAAAGGTCGCGGTCAAAAAAAGGTCAAAAAGGTCAAGCCAGGTACGTGTCCGAACCTCTGTTACTACTGAGATACATCTTTTTTATGTAAAAACATTTTGTATGCTCAATTTCTTGACTCTGTCATTGAAAAAAAAATTTTCCCATGATCATCGACAAAAATATTGTATATACAAACATTTAGTATTAAATATATGTAATATAAATATGTTTGAGAAATAAGAATAATGTCTGAGGAGATATAAAATACAGTAGCAAACATGGGCTTTTTACTAGTCCTGAATGAGAGGATTTGTATCAAATACAGGGAAGTTGAAATGGTTTGAATGTATGGGCATATATACATTACAGATATAAGGTTCATGGAGAGGGTAACAGATGATTGTGAATAGTTTACGGATCGAATAAATGAATAGGTTCATGTCATTTGTGAACAAAAACGGAACATATGGTTTAGATATGAGACTACCAGTTAAATATTCGTACGATTTGAAACATATACTGGTAGAAGAGAGGAGTATAAAAACTGAATTGAATTTCGTAGTCGCGCCGCATGAATGTAAGCAGACGGTTAAATAGTATTTGAAAAAGGTGGTAGAATATAAATGAACATAGGGATCAGTTAACTTTTAAAAGGGGTACAACAAATTTTTTCAAATGTAAAAGATTTTGGAGCGAAAAGAATTATTTGAGAGTAAAGTTGTAGGAAAACCTGTTTATGAGAGTTCTTATATATATATATATATATATATATATATATATATATATATATATATATATATATATATATATATATATATATATATATATATATATATATATATATATATATATATATATATATATAATGTTAAAGAAAGAACATATAATAGGAAGGTAAAGAATTAACTGCCTTCTCCGGGATTGAACCACCGCCATGTTGCGACTGAGGACAATATACCCGGTGAGTTACGACTGAGCTATCCTCCCAGTTGGGGATTCAAGAACAAGTTATAGTGGGCCCTCGGGCTTCCGCCAGGCGATACATTGCGTTCAGCCTAAACTTATCTCCGTTCTTATTGTAGAGCTAAATACGCTATTGGGTCGTACCAGAAGATAAAGCAATAAACATAGTAATAGAAGATAGCATTAACTGCTCCAGGGATTGAACCACCGCCATGTTTCGACTGAGGACAATATAGCTCAGGATAGCTCAGTCGTAACGCACCGGGTATATTGTCCTCAGTCGCAACATGGCGGTGGTTCAATCCTGGAGAAGGCAGTTAATTCTTTACCTTCCTATTATATGTTCTTTCTTTAACATCTTATATAATTGCGATTATTATGCAATATTTAACATCTACAATATAAAGAACGAGGGATAGGACAGGCTGGACACCTGGTGATGTCGCCTTGAAGGGAGCTCGGTTGCTTTATAACTGTTCTTGAATCCAATTTTTTTGGCTTGACGCACCGAAGAGTTCAGGCATGTAACTAGAAAACTATAACATCTACAGGAAAATAAATAACATTTTTGATTTCAGGAAGTAATTTCATCGAGGAAACTTAAAAAAATTATTTTATTCTAATATTTATTAATAACTTCTTAATATTATTAGTAATATCATAGTGCACGCTCTGAGTGACCTTGAAACCTGCAGTAGTCTCGAGAGCAAAAGTTGCCAAATACCGTTTTTTTGAGAAAATATTATTTTTTCTTTTTATATCCTTTTTAGGGGGTTCGAGCAGACGGAGGGACAGAGGGGGGGACGAAGTCCCCCCGTCTTCCCCCGGTAGGCCGAGAAACCCCAACTCTATCCATCGTTCTTGTTTACCCGTGGGTATTCGTCCGTTTTAAAAAAATCAACATTTGGCACCTTTGCCTCCTGAGTCGGAGTAAGCGGCATCTTCGAATTGTCAAAAAACTAATATTTTCAACATTTTTAACAATTTTAATTTTTTAAAAATTATTTTTTTTTTTAATTTCCGCGGTAAAAATGTCTCCTGATTAATAAAATGATATTTATTTTCGTGTAGCTGTTATAGTTTTCTAGTTACATGCCTGAACTTTTCGGGATGCTGACCATATATATATATATATATATATATATATATATATATATATATATATATATATATATATATATATATATATATATATATATATATATATATACATATATATATAT
>JABUQX010001091.1:42500-46925 GCA_015478945.1 Trachelipus rathkii
CACACACATCCGACAACACACACATATATATAATATATATATATTATATATATATATATATATATATATATATATATATATATATATATATATATATATATATATATATATATATATATAGGTTTAGTGTGTGTGTGTGTGTGTGCGTGTGTGTATAAACTTATGTGTACATTTGCGAATTTGAAGTGTTTTGGCTCGTTTGGAAGAGAATTTATTTTTTTCTTTTTAATTATTCAATTTTCCTGTTTAACTTAAACTTGACTTTAATTGCTGGGCTTCCTTTGCTTCTTTTTTATTCACTTCTAAAAAACATGGAAACGCAAAACACTCAACATTTATACATATATATATATTATATATATTATATATATATATATATATATATATATATATAATATATATATATATATTATATATATATATATATATATATATATATATATATATATATATATATATATATATAATTGCTCAATTTGTGATGAAAATGGGCTCGGAAACTAAATTATATCATTGCAAAATAACAAAGGGAAATATATGACAATACCTTATGATTTACCATCTCTTCTTGGTTAATTTAAGTTAACAATAAACAGGTAAAGAGAGAAATATATGAATAAGTAAATATTTAAATAAATAAAATGTAATCCTAACGCAAAACTTAAAACCTACCAAAATAATCTACTTGTAAGTAATATCTTTATCAATTTTAATAAAAATGTAAGAGCAAACATTTTATTCTTTCGTTTTGAATCCTTTGCAAAAAAATTAATATTAGGTATTTAAGTGCTATAAATAACTATCTTTAGTGAAACAAACGTCCCTTTCAGTAAGTTAGCATAATGACATTACACTAACTCGTTGCTCTGTTTTATACAATCCAGAGAATATTTAATTGTCCAGCAATTAAATGCAACACTGTTGCATGTCTGAATTGACCATTTCAGTATACCAGTTTAAATTTACTTTTTTTAAATGTTCTTATCATGTTTTTTTTTTTTTGGTATCTTCAAATATTGCCAACTAACCCGATCTAACCAGCAGGTGTATTAGCTAGTGTCATTTGAGGTATCCAAAAGTAACTTACCATAGTGGGGAATGCATAGCTTCTTACCAAATTATCTTTCTTCAGAACATTTTATTTCTATTCCATTCTCAATTCAACATTTTTTTCAAATCATTCTATGTTAGCAAAGGGTGATAAAACCATTTATTTTGTCATTGGTGGTGTTCTTTCAGGCTCTGTAAGAACACCATATCTGACGATTTGTTAAATCATGGGATACCTTTTAGTGCTTATATTTGCAATTTCGAGATTATATTAGGTACTGTAATCGGAATAACAGTAATTTTATCTTCGTGGTAACCTACTAAATATGGAGAGGACCTTTGCTTGACGACAGTATATTAACAGTTGTTTCTAATATCTCTTCTCAACCTGATTTTCACACTTTATATTTTATGTTGTAAGGATATAATAGGGCATTGCATTTGAATAGGAAGTGTCCGTGAGTGGTGGTGGCTATATACAGTGCAAAAAAAAAATGTAACAAGAATATATAAAACATTCTTCTTTTGAAATTATTATTGTGTAAAAATACAAAAATATATATATATATATATAATAATATATATAATATGTATATATATATATAATAATAATAACTCTAACTCTATAACTGCAGCCTTCTTGCTATATGTATATACCCAATAATAGTAGTAGCCAGCCAGTAGCCAGCCAGCAATAACCAGCATAACTGCCAGCTGCTGCTGTAGTAATATCAGCTAGCCAACCAGCCATATATACTGCCTGTATAACAGCAACTATATTTATAATAATATATGAAATAATAATATACATATTTATGTATATATAATATCAATAGCACCTAGCACTTATATATATATAACATGTATGTATGTATATTGTAATATATATATCTTCTTTCTTCATCATAATACCAATAGTAATAGTAATAATAGTATTAGTAATAATAGTATAGCAACAACAATAATATAGCATATAGTATAATATCTTTATATCTATCTTTAATCTATATGTATGTATATATGTAATAATATATGTATATAATAATAATAATAATAATAACCAACCAATAGCCAATTCACTTGCTATATATATATACATGGCTGCATATAAAAATAATGTAACAAGAATATATAAAACATTCTTCTTTTAAAATTAATATTGTGTCAAAATCCAAAAAAACTCTTTTAGACAAAGAAAATTATTATTACAAGCAAGAATTGAAAACACAATAATAATAATAATAATAATAATAATAATAATAATAATAATAATAATAATAATAATAATAATAATAATAATAATAATAATAATAATAATAATAATAATAATAATAATAATAATAATAATAATAATAATAATAATAATAATAATAATAATAATAATAATTATAACAACAATAATTATAATAATAATAATAATAATAATAATAATAATAATAATAATAATAATAATAATAATAATAATAATAATAATAATAATAATAATAATAATAATAACAATAAAAATAATAATAATAATTCCTAACATTCTTATATTCTTACACTGCACCCACACAGGAAAAATAAAGGGATTGGAATATCGGAGATAAATTAAAGAATTCGTAATAGTTGTGTGTGTGTGTGTGTATGTGTGTGTGTGTGTGTGTGTGTGTGTGTGTGTGTGTGTGTGTGTGTGTGTGTGTGTGTCCTTGTTGTTTTTTTCTTTGTGGGGAAAATTTCTTCGAATTATAATCAATTTATTATAGATATACAAATGAGAAAGTATACATTAAAATTAGTGTATTAAAACTAAATTTCGGAAGAGTTTAAGCAATATTAACATACTCCATAATTGCTAAACTATGTTTATAACATTAAAAAATTGTTTTCAAAAGAATTCTGTACTTTTAATCCTTGTTATAAAAACCATTTGGAGTAAAAACCATTTTAAATCCTCCACTTTAAAGTAATCCAAAAACCACAACAAACCGAAAAGGGTTTCAAATTATTCCTATTCAAATAAAACGTTAATTGATCAATGTAAACATTTCCAGATGGTTCCAGACTTCCAGATTATTTTTAAGAATTTAGAGGGCGGCCATTAAATCTCGAAAAAGTATCATCAAATAATTTTCCAAATAAACGCATTTCTTTCCCCATTTTTTACGCTTTTCCGAGAATCAAACAAAATAATAAGAGTAATTAGTAAAGCTTTATTACTTATACACAATTGATATAAAGAAATTGGGACCCTTCTCCTCTTTAATATTATTATCCTAATAGAATATATATATATATAATATATATATATATATATATATATATATATATATATAACTAATATATATATTATATGTATATATATATGCTGCATTGTATATGTCTTTGCTGCTATATTATATATATATATATATATCTACTATATATATATATATATATATATATTATCTATGTGTGTTTCTATTTTTATTTGTACTTTTATCTCGTTATCTGTTCATAAAATTATTTATATGTCTTAGTCTTTCCGTAATAAAACAGTTGCCAGTTTATAATTAAAGGAATCAGAAGGTATTCAAAGGTTGGTTGAGCTTTCTTGTTTGTGTGTATACGACCGGAATTGATGGAGCCACTGCATGCGAGTGCCTTGCATATTCAGACAGTTAGATGTGAATGTTATAGTGTGCTCTAAAATATTAGGACATTTCAACAAAAAGATTTATAATTACATTATTATTTCTCCTGCAGTAAATGTGTATATATACTATATATTTAAATATCTATATATATATATATATATATATATATATATAGCCATAATATATATATAACCTTAACTCTAGCGCCTCTTTATCTTAATATAACTATATATATATATATATATATATATATTTATTACGGTTTACACCACTGCTCACGGGCAGATCCCAAATCTAGGAGGGGGTTTGCTCAATTTTTGAGTCTGATCAAGACTCACACATCACTATGTGACGAACCTGGGACTCTCGCAGTTTGGCAGTGCTCTACAGCTGAGCTGGGCGTTTTGGTGTTTGATCCATTCCTTCGCCGAGGCTATAAAAAAATCATATGAGCCGACTGCGCCGAAAATCTATTCTTCCATATAATCTTGTATGTCGTTTTATCCAAACTTCACTGGCCAGAATTACATGATGCATTTTTATATTATTTTCTAAGCAAAATTTAAAATAATTCAAAAGAACTGAAGCTTAAAATTTGGCAGCTCCACCACTAAATTTTATCGAAATGTAAAATGTTGTTTCTTCACTAAAGTTTTATAGGCAAATTTATTAATTTGTTAAATTTTTATTTCAGTAATAATCTGGGCAGGACCACTTTGTCAAAAATAATTCTAATTTCTGGTTCACGAGAATTACTCAA
>JABUQX010001092.1:0-66657 GCA_015478945.1 Trachelipus rathkii
GGTAAGACTGAGATTTTGCTAGATTCTGTAAACTATTTAACTGATTAAGCTTTCTGAAATGCAGTTTTTCAATATCAGAAATAAAGTTAGATGAGAATCCATAATATGTGAAACCAATAAAATGTTGCCTGACATTTTGCTATCAGTCTATTCCTTTTAGTATGATAGTACATAAGTAACTAAATCTTTCATAAGGGCACTTTTGTAGGTAGAAGGACAAATGTCTTGCAAACGAGTTTTGTGGTTCTCATAATCCAATTACCCCGAAGTCATCCATCAAGTACTTATAAGAATTTTGATTCTACTGAATACTATTGTGACATTAAACGAAATAATTATGTTTTAGATAGAGAGACTGTCAACTTTAAAAATTACCCTTTATTAATTTAAAAAAAGAAAGCACTTCCTGTATAAAATTTTTTTTTTTTTTTTTGGCATCCCACTCTATTTAGGGCCTATATAAGATTTAGCGTTTCAAGTACAACACTGAATAAATTCAATAAACAAGAACCTTTTTCATTTCATTTTTAACCCACTGGATCTGAATTAACAATTAATTACAAACTTTTGAAATAATTTTTATAAAAATGGTAAAAAAAAATTTATATATATATATATATATATATATATATATATATATTATAATATATATAATTATATATTAAATATATATATATATATATATATATATATATATATATATATATATTATATATATATATATATATAGTTATATATATATATATATAATATATATATATATATATATATAATATATATATATATATAATATATATATATATATAATATATATATATATATATATATAATATAATTAGGGATCGCCGATAGTGAAAAAAAAGCGAATACCGAATACCCGAATTTCGGCTAAAAGTATTCCGGCCGAATACCGAATATTCGGACGAATAATCACTTTCGCTATTCGGCCGAATAGTTATTTCAAAATTCGGTCATCCATTTAGGAAAAATAAAGAAAACTTACACTGGTCAAAAAAAAAAAGGTGAAATTTTCTTGGATGGACTTTTGTTGCAGATATATAGTAATTCGGAGTGCTGATTCATAATATATATCTCGGATTTGCTGTATCACATCCGTTTTCGTGTGAAATCATGGATCCCTATTTTTGCATATTCCCGAGGGAATGACAAAATTCATGTGCTCACTACGGTACGTAGGCTGTATAGACGTTCCCTTCCGCATATATCTACAGTAGCAGCAAGTTTACGCGGTCGATATTCGGGAAGCATGTGGTAACTTAAGTACGTCTACATGTATGGAAGCCAATGACCTGGATAATGTCTATCATCCATCTGAAATACAGTCGAATGGTCCGTCATTGTTCACCCAGAGTGAACTGAACGATCTTGTATGAGATTTGTATTTGCCGAAGTTGTCCTGAGCTGTTGGCTTCGAGGTTGCATAAAAAATGACTACTGAACATGGCACAAGAGAAACATTTTATCGTAACAGAGAAGCAGTTGCGGAGGCTCTTCCAGTCAGATGGTAGACCTTGTGTATTGCAGTGAAGTTGCAGGCCTTCTAAACTATTCGCTATGGGACTTCCAGCAATACGATGCAGGTGAGTGGCGACTGTTTTAGTGACACTTCAAGAGCAGTTAAAAGTGTGTGTTGTTACACAACGCAACAGGTATGCTTCGGTTCAAGTAGGGTACTCGATACGGATGAGAGAGGAGTATGCAAAAATCAAGACAGTTTGGAGAGGATACAATATCAAGTACATGGATGGTAAATGTGCGTTGACCTCAAAATGGTAAACATTTTGCTCGGTCAGCAAGCAGGTTTCACCAAATATCCCTGCTCCCTGTGCTATTTGGGACAGCGGGGCGGCAAAGGATCACTGGACCAAAACAGAGAATGGCCACAGAGGGAAACCTTGACGCAGGTGACAGGAACATCGTACGTGAACCACTTGTACAGAGAAAACATCATCTTACCTCCACTACACATAAAACTTGGTTTGATGAAACAATTTGTGAAGGGCCCTGAACCATGATGGTGAATGTTTCCGCTATATATGCTCAACGTTTCCTGGTCTGAGTGACGAGAAGAAAAAAGCTGGGATATTTGATGGCCCACAAATACGGACACTCCTCCGTGATGCTTCCTTTGCTACAACAATGACTGAGTTAGAGGCAAGAGCGAGGAATGCTTTTCAGATGTAGCACAGAATTTTCTGGGGAAACAGGAAAGCCGAGAAACACTAACATTGTACAGGAACTGCTAGAAAGTTTTCATTCTCATGGCATGTAGATGAGTATAAAGTTGCACTACTTACATTCTCACCTAAAGAAAATTTCCGGATAATCTAGGCGATGTTAGTGATGAGCAGGGTGGAACGATTCCATTAAGATCTAAAGTTCATGGAAGGACGTTACCAGGGCAGGGATATCAATATGATGGCCGACTAATGTTGGAGCTTGATGAGGGATATTCCAGACGCTATGCACAGTAGATCGTCTACGAAGAGAAAGTAACTACCATCGTAGGTATGTTAACATTAACTAAACCCATTCCTTCTATTACATTCATTGTTGTCCCATATTACTCTTTATCCATAGTTGTATTATATGTTTAACATATATCTAATCAAGGACATGTATCAAATATCTATTGGGCGATTTGTTTCTCTCTCTTCATATATCCAATATATAATATATATAATATATATATATATATAATATATATAATATAATAATATATATATCTATATATTATTATATATATATAATATATATATATATATATATATATTATATATATTATATATATATATATATATATATAATATATATATAATTATATATATATTATATATATATATTATATATAATATATATATATATAATAATATAATATATATATATATATATATATTATATATATATATATATATTATATAATATTATATATATATATCCAAATAATTGTGAAGACCCTCTTGAAAAAAGGTAAAATCATAAAATTTTACAAATCTGTGTTACAACACAATATCTCACAAATGCGATGTATATGCAAAACCGATTACATTTTTGGAATCAGCACATCAATAATCAGTTTGCAACCCCGTCCAAGAAATTTCATGTTTTCCAGTGTTATATACAAAGTAATGAAACAAAAGTAAATAACTATTTCTTACCTATAGCAAACCTTTCACATATTAAAAATAATTCAAATGAAAAATTGAAAAGTTTTCGTAGTTAAGATATTAAACTAAACTTCATTTGAATAAGCTCTAAGTTAAATGACAGAAAATTAGCAGTTCTTCATTTTCAAGGGATAACCTATTTCTTGTGGCTTCAATAAATATTTCCTCCTGTTCTTAAAATATTCTTCACTTTCGACTGATGACGGTGGAACTGAAAGGTTTTTTTATTGCTAGTTTTTTTCAAATTCATAAAACTATTCCAGTGTTTTTCCACCATTGAAGGGAATATCATTGTCTTCACTGGTCATAGTAGGCAAGTAGGCAAACTTATTATTTGTTTATTTCTTGATGTAATCCGTATGTAGCCTTTTAACTTTTATGTACAATAATCACACCGTAGAAGAATGGGACTTTCTATTTTCACTCTCACTTTCTTTTTCCTGTATGACGATTTTGATGCCAAAAATTTTCTTTAAAACAATCCATTAAAGAATGAAAAATGGAACCTTCAGCTTCCACTTTCCCACTACGTAAATCATCGTCAACGAAGAAGAGTCAGGAGCTAAATTTCATGCATTTCTTTCCATACCTCAACGACCATATTTTTTACTAATTCATCTGATTCATGTTGAAAAATTAGCTTGAATCGCAGATCTAAGCAAGTAGCTACACACAAAGATCTATCACATAGAAACTTAGAAAGTTTTTTCTACTGATTTCTTAAGCTCTTCAACGAGTGTAATTATTCCACTGAAGCTTTTGCTTTTAATTTGCCTTATTTAAAAATAGATTTATTGCTAAAATGGAAGGGATCACTTGGGCGACTGTTACTTCACGTTTAATGCTTGTTTTATGTGATGTTGTCAAATGGCTGAAGTAAATGGAATAATAATTTTGCCACTGAAAAATCAGTCAACATTTTCTGATTGCATTCAGCAGCGTAAATGGGATAGGGAAACTTTTTGTTCAAACAACAATCTTTTAAGCATATCATAAGTTCTGTTCCAGCGTGTAGAACGTCTAATTAATTTATGCTGTTTGAAATTCAGCTGCATCTGTAAAGTTTTAAGCTTTGCCGCTGCCGTTGCTGAATGGTGAAAATGAGAGGATATGCTTCTGCAAGTAAATAAAATATCTTTAACAGACTTCTGACATAATATTGAATCGTGAATGCATAGTTGCAACATGTGAATACAACATGAAATTGATAGCAAGCACTCTCCTTATACCAGCTACCATGTTGGGTCCATTATCCCGTATCACAAAATGAATTCTATTTTTTAGAATATTGAAAATGTCAAAGGCCCTTATAGGAATCTGACAAATGACAAAGATTTTTTTCGGCCATACTTGGCTACAAATTTGCTATATTTTTATTTTTTGGAAAATAAGTTTTCTAAAATTTCAATTTAAATTGAAATAATTTTCCCTTATGTTGACGTAATTTTTTGTTTATAAAGCTCAATATTCGGCCCGAATAGTTCGGCAAAAAGCCGAATACCGAATATTCGGTATTTTACCGAATATTCGCACATCCGCTAATAATATAAATATATATATATTATTATATTTTATACCCAATTGAATCTGATTAACAATTAATTATTACAAACTTTTGAAAATAATTTTATAAAAAAGAAACTAATTAATAAAAATGGCAAAATATAATGAAAATAAATATCTCAAATATTTTGCTATTTTCACCGGGAGGGGTCCCCCCAAAAACTGTTGAAAATAGCAAAATATAATGTAAAATTATTATAAATTTTTTAGCTAAAAAAATATAATCACAAACACAAACAAATTAAATTATAAGGATCAAACAATTTTACTTGTGGATTACTTAAATTATTCCCATAATTATTATTAATGCATTGTCAGGCAGGTGACTTATGGGATAATCCCCATAATCCAACATAGATTATTAAGATAAAAACACTCTAAATATCAAAAATTATGTCATCATATGCCTATCATTTTACAGTCTAAAGAAAAGTTTATATTTACTTGGTCAAATTAAAAAGTTCTCATCCTTCGAGTTTGTATCTTTACTGGTAACCTTAACTTAAGTGTATTCTACTTTTGAGTCGTGATCAAATAAAATGGTTAATTATAATAGCTGATTATGAATATGAATCTCTTCAATAGATCATTGTCGTACTCATTCATATATTAATAATTAAAAACTGGTATGTCACCCAGTTAAAAAGTTAGACAAGAGTCACAGATCCGTTTGAGCGTATATTCCATTTTCATATTTTCATTCAAATTATTTGACCCTATATTTTAGGTTAGTACTTTTGCAGTAGTGATCCACTGTCTTATCTATCATGTAGTTTGACATAAAATTTTAGGACGTACTATAGCTCTTACAAAAAAAAAACGTAGAATATACGAACATGTTGTTTCTCTTCTGTATGTTATCTGTTAACATTCTGTGACAAATGAAAAAAAAGGAAGAAAATATAGTAAAAACGTTAAAATGTTTACTTTTAATTTTCAGGAACCTTACTTTTGGTAGTGCGCTACAAAAAAGGTTAATAAATGCTAATTAATGGATCACTCAAACTAAACTCCGTCAATTAGATCTGTATAAATTTAAAACCTATTGCACCCCAAGGTAAAAAGTTACAAGTAGTCACAACGTTGAGGCTATATTCCAATTTTTCTATATTTGAAACTGGGTTATTTTATTTTGACCTAATATTATTTTTTTATAATTATATTTATTTTATTTTTTTAATTTTTTTATATTGGTTAGTTTAGTGAGATGTGAGGTTAGTAACTTTTTAGTGGGTCATCTGTCTTTTACGATCATGTTAATTTGACATAATTATGTTATGAGTCGTATTGATGGGTTTCTTTACAAAAAAACGTTATAATATACAGTGTACATGTTTTTCTCTTTCTGTAGGCTTTACATGTCGGTACATTCTGTGCATCAAAATTTAAGATTTTTTGCACCTCAAAATAAAAAGTAGTAAAGTGAGAGTGTCTTATTGTCTTCATGTTATCTTTAAAAGATTACCAAAAAATAGTAATCTCATGCAACCAATTACACTCTCTTCATAGTGTCACTGTTACGTATATTCTGATAGAGTAAGACGTAAGGAACTGGTTGCCCCCTAGGTAAAAGTAAGTGACGAGAGGACACCAACAGTATGTGGACTGCATATATTCAAGTTATCATGATTTTTCATTCAAATTATTTTGACCATAATTGTAGTAAGTACGTTGCTAGTTAATTTATAATGTTTCGTTAAAAATTGAAAAGAGAATCCAGTTAACTATTTAGGACGTATATTATGGGTAGAGCTTGCCGCAAAAAGTAGTTTTTATAGTCTTTTTAAGTCTTTTAAAGTATGCAAACTAATTCTTACAGTTCTTTGTGATTCAATATTAATAGATTTTTTGCCTAATTCATAAATAAAAAGTTAAAGAGGTTTTGTTTTACTTAATTTTCAAGAACTATTTTTCTTTGATGTTAAAAATTTATGTTATGATTATATTCTAGATATGTATGGTATCTCTTTCAATATTTCATTGTCGTCACTCTGCTACTCTGATACTATTACTTTTAAAATTGTTGCTTCTCTGCCTAGGTTAAAAAGTTACAATGAAGATCATCATACGTTTGATGCTTATATGAATCCAATTCATATTTTCATTTTCAAATATTTTTGACCCATATTTTAGGTTGGTTGCTTTATTTCAGTTAGGTCACTGTCTTACATCCTGTAGTTTGACATAAATTTATCTGACGACTATGGTCATGTATCACAAAAAAACGTAGCATATAAAGACATGGTTTCTCTTCTGTTGATTTACTATATCTTACTTTTAAATCGAATGAAAATTAAGAAATTGTTGCCCCTCAGGTAAAGAACAAGTTTAAAATGGTTTTACTTGTAATTTTAAAAAATTATAGTTTTAGTAAATATTCGAAAAAAGGTAGAATAAAATATGATATGTTGGATATCTTCAATAGGTCACTGTCGTTACATTTTATGTTTAATATATTAAATATCTATTGCCCCCCAGGTAAAAAGTTACAGAGTCACAACGTTGAGCTAATATTTCCTAATTTTATATATTTTCATTTAAATATTTTGACCATATTTTAGTTGGTACTTTTTCATGTATGTTCACTGTATTATACATTACAGTAATTGACATAAATGGGTATATGGGACGTAGGATTAGCAAAATGTAATAACGGAATTAGAATATTTACAGAACATGTTGTTCTCTTCTTAGTAGTGCTTACTATCTTACATCCTTGTGATCAAATAAATTATTATTTGGTTCGCCCTCAAGTAAAAACTTGTTAAAAGGTTGAATTTACTAATTTTCTTAGGACCTACTTTGATGCGTAAAAATAAGGTATTATATTCTTGATATGTTGTATCCTCAATAGGTCACTGTAGTAATATTCTATATTAAATTTAAAAAACTGTTGCTTCCAATGTAATTATAATTATCTGAGAGAGCATGATAATTCGATAACATGATAATTCAATTACATGTATTTTTCAGTTCATAATATATTGCACCTAATTAGGTTCGTAGCTTTTAAGTCAGAGTGTCACTTCTTACTGGCATGTAGAATTTGACATAAATTTTCGACTATGCGTACTATGGCTTATACTTACAAAAAATAGCGTATGTTTTGTAGAATCATAGAAGAAATTTTGTTCTCTTCTGGTATGGTTACTATCTTACATATCTGGTCGTCAAATTATAGGTGAGTTTGAGAAAAATTTGTTTGCCCCTCAGGGTTTAAGAAAGTTTAATAATGTTTTACGTAAGTTTCAGAGGCCTACCTTTGAGTCGTACAAAATAATAATTGTCTGATTATTTATGTTTTGAGTGCTCGTTTCAAATAGATCACTTGTCGAGACATTTTCGTATCATTTAAATTTTGAAAAGACTGATTGGCCGCAGGTAAAAGGTTACAAGAGGTCACCATAGTCGTTTAGCGTTAGTATTTCGAATTGTTCTATTTCATCTCAGAGTATTTTGACCCATATTATAGGTTAGTAACTGTTTTCAGTTTATGGGTCACTGTCTGGTACGAGTCATGTTAATTGACGTATAGAATGGTAGGACGGTAGAAATACTAAAGAATATATGCGTTAGATAGTGTAGTACAGGAGCGAGGTTGTTGTCTTCTTCTGGTAGTTGCTTTACTTATTGCTTGTTAGCTATCTGTGATCAAATAAAGCAATTTTTGCCCCTCAAATTAAAAGTTAAAACTGTGTTTACTTAATTATTCATGAGCTTACTGTTGAATGTACAGAAAAGTATGAGAGGAGAATTGTTGGATTGTTTTTTTTCGTCAGAGGATATTGGTAGGGTTGTCATTCTGTTTGCGTACATTCTGGGAGTAATAAGAGATTTAAAAACTGTTTGCCCTAGGTGGTAAAAAGTGTACAAGGAGTCACAAATCTGGGATGCATATGCAGGATTTTTCACTTATTTTTCATATCAGAATATTTTGACTCCTTATAGTTAGGTAAGTACTTCTTCAGTAGGTCACTGTCATTATATCATTTGTAAGGTTGACATAGAATTTTACGAACTTTTAATGGTGCGCTGCTCAATAGAGATTAAGTATTCTGCGGTTTTTTTGATATAGTAGTACAGACATGGTTGTCTCTGCTGGTTATGTTTACTGTATCGAACGATGTTCTTATGTCAATTATTAAAGTAATTGTTGCCCCTTCAAGGAGAGGTAAAAGCGTAAAGAATTGCGGGTTACATTAATTTTCTTAGGACCTTACTTTGAGGCTCGTACAAGAGAAAGTGGTTAATTAAAGTATTCCTTATTGTCCCCGTTGCATTTATTAGGATCACTGAGGGTACATTTATATGTAAGAAAATTTATAAAACTGATACTGCTTCTAGCAGCATTTGTTTTGTCTCTACTGGATGAAGAAGAAGATTTTCTAATGAACCATGTAGAAACGTTCCTTCAATATATGATTATATTTTTACCCATATTTGAGGTGTTAACTTGGGTTCTTACGTTAGTTGGCGACTTCTACACAGATGTAGTGTGACATAAATTTTTTGTGGATTTTCAGTCGTTCACTTATTTTTTTAATTATAAAACGTTAAAAGGGATTTTTACTTTAATGTTGAGATTTTTTTTTTTTCCTACTTTGATGTTCGTAGTACAAATAATAAGTTTTGATTTGCTTATACCATTTCGCAGTGTACCAACATTAATCACTATTGTCTACATTCATATATATTTAATTTATATATATACTGTTGCCTCTTCTAGGTAGATAATATTCACAAGGTCACATAACGTTTGATCATTATTTCTAATTTCTTAATTTTCATTCAAATATTTTTTGACCCATATTTAGGTTTAGTACTTTTCAGTAGGTCACTGCTTAACATCCGGTAATTTTATCATAAATTTTGTATTTTAGTTACGGTACTAATAACAGAAAAAGCGACGTTTATAGTAGAATATAACAGACAATTTTGTTTGGCGTGTTCGTTTGTAGTGCTTGACTATCTTTATCATTCTGTGAGACAAATTTCCAGACACTGCTCCTGTATAAAAAGTTTTAAAATGAACGGTTATTTTATATTTTCTGGACCTACTTTAAATCGTACAAAAAGGTAATATTATTCTGATAAGTTGGATCTTCTGATCAATAGTCCACTGTCTACATTATATGGTTGAAATTGGTAATAGTAACTGTGCCCCCAGCGTATAAAATGTAACAAAGTCACTAAAGCGTTGATCTTATATTCTAATTATTTCAATATTGCATTCTAAATTATTTGACCCATATTTAGCGTGTACTTTTCTGTGGTCACTTTCTACACAATGTAATTTTAGAGCATAATATTTTGTTGACGTTTACTTCATGGGTCCTGCAAAAATAAACGTATAGAATATACAGACATAGATATGTTTCTCTCTGGTTAGGGTGTTACTGTTCTTGATGGACATTTTTATGTCGAAGATAGAGATATTCTGTTGCCCTCAAAAAAACGATATAGAAAGGGCATGTTATTACTGTAAACTTTTCATGGGAGACCGTGACTTTGAGTCGATACAAAAAGAGTGTATATGTATATTCTTGAATATGTGGATCTCTGCGACCATAGGGTCACTTGTAGGCGTACATTACGTATAATAAATTTATAATAATGATATCTTGTGCCTCGCCTAGGGTATAAATATGTTGTTACAGATTACACAAACGGATGAATGCTCATTTGCATATTATCTGAGAGGTAGAGTATTTATTTTTCGATTCAAATTTATATTTGATCCCATATTTTAGGTTGGTACGTTCTTAGTAAGGTCCACGTGTTCTACATTCTAGTTTAGTTTTTACATAAATTTTTCTTGTTTTTCAAAAGAAAATTTAGATGTTAATGAATTGTTAGAAGTTATTTATAAAATTTAGCTATCTTGCCCAACTATTTTAAATATAATGTATCTTATCATCTGTGGTTTCAAATTATATATTATTGTTGGTCCACTCTAGGGTAAAAAGTTATAAAATGTTTTTTTATCTATATTTTTCTAGGACCCTATTTTTTTGAATGTCGTACAATAAATGTTTTTGTATATTATATCTAGTATTTTATGGATTTGATGATCTCATTTTCAATTTAGATTCACTTGTTTCGTACATTCTATTTATTTAATTTTAAAAACTGTTGTTTGTCCCATGGGTAATAATTAGTTACTTTAAGTGAAGATGCATCAACTAGTATGATTGCGTAATATTCCTAAATTATCAGTATTTTGCATTCAAATATTTTGACACATATTTTAGTTGGTACTTTTCAGATAGGTCACTGTCTTCCATCATGTAATTTGACATAAAATTTATTAAGGACGTATTATGGGTCTTACAAATAAATAATCGTTAGAATAATACAGTACATGTGTTCTATTTTTTTGTAGGTACTTATCTTTTACATTCTGTTTGATCAAATTAAGATTTTTTAGCTTCCCAAGTAAAAAGTTAGGAAGGGTATGACTTATATATATTCTAGTGAACAGACTACTTTGAGATCGTACAAAAAAGTTAGGTAATATATTCTGATGATTGTTGGATCCCTCAATTGTGAGTCAACTGTCGTACATCTTATTATTAAATTTTATAAATGTTGCCTCCCAATTAAAAAGTTACAAGAGTCCCAACGTTCTATCTGTAATTTATTCCATATTTGTTTTCAGTATTGTGAATTGTCATTTGGACGAACTATGGAAACGCATAAGTGGTGAACAGTCCTAGTTTATTTTTAAGACCACAAAAGGAATGTGAAATTATTTTATACTATGTGATAAAAAATTAAGTATTAAAGTAACAAAGATTATGCCAATGTAGGAAACTTAATATGTTCGGAACAAGAAAGACATCATTGCTCATTTGTGTTTTAGATGTGAAAATTTCGACATCGGATACGAAACTTCAAATTAAAATATGAAATAAATTTAATTCTGAATATTGTTTGGATCTTTTAGTTGGAATGATGTGCAGGCATGTAGACCACTATTTATGCTGGTTTGACCCGCCCAGTAAAAGTTACTGGATCTACAACGTTGTATGCGTATGATTTCCTCGTTTCATTTTTTCTTATTCTAGATATTGTGACCCATATTTAGAGTGGTTATGCTTTTTCAGTAGTCACTGTCGTTATATCATGCAGTTTGACATATAATTATATTTATTGATACGTTACTTGAGTCTTATCAAATAGAAACGTTGTAGAATTTTATACAGACTATGTGTTGTTCTCTTGTCTGATGGAGTGGGGGTTACTATCTTACAGTTCTGTTGATCAAATTATTAAATTATTGTTCTCCGCTCAAGTAAAAAGACGTGTTAAATGATTGTAGTTACTTGTAATGTTCGAAGCTGGCTGATTCAAGTTGGGACGTGGCAAGAAAAGGTGTGGGGTTGTAATAGTCTATATGTTGATCTGGTTTCAATGTTTAGTCACTGTCGTACATTCTATATTTTAAATTTTAAAAAAAACTGTACCCCCCAGGCTAAAAAAAAGTTACAGTATTCTACAACGTTTGAGGCTATATTTCCAATTTTCAATGATTTCATTCAAATTATTTTGATCCCATATTTAGGGTTGGTACTTTCTAGTATAGTCACTTTCTCTTCCATCATTAAATTTGATATAAATTTTAATTAGGACGTATTATGGGGTCTTACGAAAAAACGTGTTTAGAATATATGGACATGTTGTTTCTTTTCTGTAGGTTACTTTCTTCTCTTACATTCTTTGATCAAATAAAAGATTGTTGCCCCTCAAAGTAAAAAGTTAAAAGTTGTTTACTTAATTTTCAGGATTCGCTGATGCTTTGAGTCGTTACATAAAAAGGGTAATAATAAGTATTTCATGATATGTTGATCTCTTCTAATAGGTTCACTGGGTTGTACATTTCTATATAAATTTAAAAAATCTGTTGCCCCCAGAAAAAGTTACTAAAGAGTCACATTAAGAATTTCTCGTATTCCATATTTTTCATAATATTTTTCATTTCAAAATTTATTTTTGACCCATATTTAGGTTGTAGGACTTTTCAGTAGGTTCTCTAATGTGCTGGTATATTATGTCAGTTTACATAAATTTAGGACGTACTAAGGGGTCTTGCAAGAAAAAGAATCCTAGAATATACAACATTGTGTTTCTCTTCTGTTAGTGTTACTGGTCTAACATATTCTGTGATGCAAGAATTAAAGATTTTTTGCCCCGCATAGGTAAATACGTTAAAAGGGTTTACTTAATTTTCAGACCTACTTTGAGTTAGATACTTAATAAAAAAGTAAATATATAAATGTATATTGTATGCTGGATCTCTTCAATAGGTCACGGTCTTAAGATTTATAATGTATTAAATTTATTGGTTGTGACCCAGGCTAATAAAGTTACAAAAGTCACAATTTTGATGCTATATTTGCATAGATATTCCGAATTTTCATATTTTCATTTCAAAATATTTAGGAACCATATTACGGTTGGTACTTTTCAGTTAGGTACACCTTTCTTACATTATGTAGTTTAACATAAATTTTGTGACGTACTATGGTTCCTGCAAAAAAAAACGTAGAATAGAATATACAGAATTGTTGTTTCTCTTCTGTAGGTTATCTGTCTAACATTATATATGTTCAAATTAATTAAGATGTTGCCTCCTCAAGTAAACTGTGAAAAAGGGTTTAGTAGTATGGTCTGAGCTTCACTAACTCAATCATAAAAAATATTAGTTAAATATATTCTGAATATGTATGGATCATCTCTATATAGGTCACTGTTCATACATTTCTATATTAAATTTGAAATACATGTTGTCTCAACCCATAGGTGAAAAATTTTACACAAGTAAGTCACAACGTTGATTGCTTTATTCCAATTTATCATATATGTTTAATCAAATATTTGAGACCATATTTAGTTGGTACTTGTTCCAGATAGGTCACATTCCTTTACACAGTGTATTTTGTTGACGATAAATTTTTAGACGTACTATGGGTCTTACAATCAAAACGTAGAATGTAAAGATATGTTTGTTTATCTTTCTGTGGTAGATCATATTACTTGTACATTATCTAGTTGTTCAAAATTAAAATTTTTATGCCGCTACTCAGGTAAAAAGTTAAAAAGGTTTTTTTACTTAATTTTCTTAGGAATCATAGAGTAACTTTGAGTCGTACAAAAAAAGGTAATATATTCTTATTATATATTTGAAGCTGTTAAGGTCACTGTTACGTACATTCTATATTAAATTTAAAAACTGTCATATTATTTTGCCCCCATCAGCGTAAAAAAGTGTAGCAAAAGAGTGCACAGACGTAGTTGGATGCGTATATATTCCGAATTTTCCATATTTTGCATTTCATTAGTTTAGACCTCTATATAATTAGGTGTTATAGTGTGACTTATGCAGTTAGGTCACTGTATTGACATATTTGTCAGTTGACATAATTTTAGGACGTTACCTATGTAATCTTGCAGAATAAGAGAGACGTAAAGTATTAGCAGAATGTGTTGTATCTCTTTCTGTTAGGGTTAACTTTTCTTAAGATCATTCTTGTAAGATCCAATATTTAGAAAGTATGTGTTATGCCCCTCAATGTAAAAACCGTTAAAAGGTGTTTATCTATGTGTTTTCTAGAGCCTGTACTTTTGAGGTCGTGTGTGGCAAAGAATAGTTTTGTGGGGGAGGGAATATGATGCTATATGTGTTGATTCTCTTTCTAAAGGTGCCCACGTGTCGTACATTCGTAATATTAAAGTTAAAAACTTTTTACCCAGGTATAAGAATGTTATCATAGAGTCATTCATACGTTGAGTGCTATATCCAATTTTGTCGAGATTTATGCATTTCAGATTATATTTTTATCCGCATATTGTTAGGGAGTTTGAGTCTTTTCAGAGTGGAGCACTGTCTGTTATACTTCGATCATTTTGTCAATTTGATCTAAAATGTATAGAGCTTGGTATTGAGTATTTGGTACTATACATAAAAGAACGTGTGGTGTATATTATGTTTATTATGTGGGTGGAGGGTATATACATACCAAGTGTTTTTGTCTTCTTCTGTAGTGGACTATTCTGTACAGTTCTGGTGATCCGAGGTATTGATTAAGATTTTGTGGGGTGCGCCCTGGCAGATTAAAAAAGTGTAACTAAGGTTACTTAATTTCAGGACCTACTTTGAGTCGATACAAAAAGAGGTAATCTATTGATTTGATTGATGTATGTCTGAAAATCTCGGTCTAATATGTCATGTGTCGTAAGCATTCATAATTATTAAATTTGAAAATACTTGTTGCCTCCCCAGGTAAAAAGTACATATGTATTTTCATTCAATAAAATTCATCTCTATTTGATTCCCAATTTTTCAATATTTTCATTCAGAAGTGCATTTTAAGCCCAATATTGTTTAGTTCGTTGGTACTTGTGTCAGATGCAAGCTGTTGTGTAATGGTAGATGTAGTTTTGAGGCGTTAAATTTAGCGATACGTGATGGCTGGTGTAGCAGAGAAACGATAATTGTAAAGAACGATTTTTGGTGTTGTTTTGCTCGTTGCTTGGGGTTAGTCGTGGTTTACTATGCTTCAAAATCTCTGTCTTTTTCCAATTTTAAAATGTGCCCTGCAGGTAAAAAGTAAGAAGGGATGTTTAGCTATTAATTTTCAGCTACCGTACTGTTGAGGGCGTATCGAAAAATAATAGGAGGGTAATATATTCTTTATATATAGAATCTCTTCAGAAGGTTCACTGTCGTCTATTCTATATTAAATTTAAAGAAAACTGTTGCCCCATCAGGTAAAAGTTAACTATAGGAGGTTCTACAACGTTGATGTCTATAGATATTCAATTTTCATATTTTTCATTTCAATAATTATTTTGTTTTTTTATTTATTTAGGTTGGTACTTTTTCAGTAGGTCACCGCATTACATCAGAATGCCGTAAAATCCGAGCGCTCAGGGATGCCCAAGCGTTCTTGCAAAAAAACGTAAAACCGACGTAAGACCCCGCGTAAGTAGATTCTCTCACTATTTTAATAGGTTACTGTTCTTAGACAATTCTGCTGATCCAGTAATTAAAAGAGTTTTGCCCCTCAAGTAAAAAGCTTACTTTACTTATTAAGATTTCTTTATAAGATCGCCTTGCGCGATGAGCAAAAAGTCTATTTTGGCCTTTATGATATTGGATCTCGGTTCAATAGGTCCACTGTTCGTACGATCTATAATTAAATTTAAATATATCGGTTTTACCCCCCTCAGTTAAAATTTTACAAGAGTCACAACGTGTTGGATGAGGCTTTAATTATTACCAGATTTCGGTAGGTGGATTGGCTTCTTGTAATACGATGATTGGAATTGGCCGATATTAGGTTAGTACTTATTCGTAGTCACTGCTGGTGAGCTGATGCTATGATATATTGAGCATAAGATGTTAGGACGGATTATGTAGTGGGGTCGTACAAAAAAAAAGCGTAGAAGGTATATCATGTAAATTGTGTTTTCTCTGTGCGTGAGGGTCATATGTCTTTTACGTTCTGTGATCAATATGTAAGAAGAGGTTATTTGGCGTCCCTCAATTAAAAGTTTGAAAAGGGGGAGTTTACTTAATTTTCGAGCGACCCTACTTGAGAGTACGTAACGAAGAAGAGATTGGGGGGGATGAAGTATAATGTTCTTGAATAGTGTGGCATGCTCTTCTAAGTAGGTGCAACTGGTCGTACATTCGTTTATTAAATTTAAAGAGAACTGGGTTGTGCCCCTCCGCTAGTGTAATGAGATGAGTCAAAGAGTCACAATCGGGTGGTGCTAGTATTCCAATTTTCGATATATTTTCATTCAGAATATTCGTGTAACCCATTTTAGTTTATTCGGGGTGGGTTATGCTTTTCAGGGTGAGAGTCAACGTGTGTTTGTTACATCATTTTGAGTATTGGATTTAAATTGTGTAAGTTACGTACTATGGCTTCGTGTACAAAAAAGACGGATATAATATTAAAGACATTTGTTCGTTTCTCTGTCTGGGTGGTAACGTGTGCTGTACATTCGTGTCAGAATGTACAGATTGTTGGCGCCCTCAAGGTTTTAAAGACGTGTTGAGAAATTTATTCTAGAGCGTAATTTGTCAGTTAGGACCCACTTTGAGTCGTAAAAAAGAGGTAATATATTCTGAGAATGTTTGGGGAAGTATTTTGGGTTTGTGTTGTCCTACTTTTAGCGAGATGTTTAGTGTGGATGCACTGTCGTAGTTGACGATGTTCGTAATATGAATTTTAAGAAGGACTGTAATGCACCCCCAGGTTCAACAAGAGGTGTACTAAGTGAGTCGAGCAGACGGTTGATGCTTATATATGTCCAATTTTCATAGTTTCATTCAAATATTTTACCCATATTTAGGTTGGTACTTTTCAGGTAGGTCAATGTCTTATATTATGCAGTTTGACAAAATTGGAGACGTACTAGGGTCTTGCAGAAAATTATAACGTAAAGAGGTATGACAGACGATTGTTTCTGGCGTTGTCGTGGAGGATTATCTGGCGATATGACATTTGAGTATGTTCAAAATTTAGAAGAGTTGTGTGGCGCCTGCGAGAGTTAAAACGTGAGGAAGGGGTTTTAGCTGAATTGTCAGTGAGCTACTGTGTGAAGTGTTGTTTGTATGCAAGAAGAAAGGTAATTTAAGATATTCTGATTGTTGTGGATCTCTCGATTAGAGTCACGTTGTTGATCATACATTCTATTATGTTGAAAATTGGTTTATAAACTGTTGTGCACCCCAGGTAAAAAGTTACAAAGAGTCAAAACGTTGATGATGCTATATTCCAATTTCAAATTTTAATTTCAAATATTTGTGACGCAATATTTCTAGTTTGGTGACTTTTCAGATATGGTGCGCACTGTCTTATCGGATGCATGTAGTTTGGAGTCGATAGGATAGTTTTGGAGTAAGGATCGTACTGAGTTGGGTGCATTAGCAAGAGATCGTGGGTTGTGATTAATATTAAATATGTACATGTTGGTTGTCTCTTCTGTATGGGTGTACTAGTTCTTCATTTTATGTTTGTCTAAGGAGTATGAAATAATTTGTGCCCTGCAGGTAAAAGTTAATAAGGTGTTTACTGTTAATTTTCGTAGACCGTACTTGAGTCGGTTAGAAAAATGGGTGAGAGTATATTCTTATGTATATTAATGCTCTCAATAATAGGGTGGTCCACGTGTCGTACTTCTGTGTATATTAAATTAGAAAACTGTTTTCGTCCCATCAGTGTAAAAAGTGTTATCAATGAGGTCACGTAGCTTTTGATTTTCTTATATAATGTGCCAATGTTTTCGTATATTTTCTCATTCATTATGGGATGATATGTTGTTGGTGTGTTTTGGGGAATGACCCTATTTTGAGGTTGGATTGGTACTGGTGTTCAGTGTTATGAGTCACTGAGGGGTGGTTTCTTTGCTGATGGTACATCATGTAGTTTGAACATAAATTTTAGGACGTACTATGGGTCTTGCAAAAAAAAACGTAAAATTATACAGACATGTTGTTTCTCTTCTTAGGTTACGTCTAACATTCTGTGATCAAATTAAGATTGTTGCCCCTCAGTTAAAACGTTAAAAGGGTTTACATAATTTTCAGGACCTACTTTTGAGTCCGTGGCATATAAAAATTATTTATATATATTCTGAATGTTGGATCTCTTTAACAGTTCACGTCTATTAAATATCTATATTAAATTAAAATGAATTATACCCCACAGGTATTAAAAAGTTACAGTAGCCACAACGTTTGCATGCTATATATTCCAATTTTTAATGATGATCAATTCAAAATATTTTGACCCATAAATTTTAGTGTTTAGTAGCTGTATTCAATAGTTATGATGATCAAGCAACAGGATAATTTTGATCATAAAGTTATGATGATTAAGCTATGGTCTTACAAAGAAAAACGTTAGAATTTATACATACATGTTTAGTTTGCTCTTCATGCTATAGGATCATTTTGATTCATAAAATCAAATTAAAGATTTTTGCCCCTCAATTAAAAAGTTTAAAAGGGTATTACTTAATTTCAGACCTACTTTGAGACGTACAAAAAGGTAATATATGCTGTAATATTTGGATCTCTTTCAATAGTCAACTGTCTGGTGATAGGGGACATTCTTTATAATAAATTTACACCAGTTGCCCCCAAGCGTAAAAAGAATCAAGAGTCACATATTTGGAGACAATGTATTACTACAAATTTTAATAATAATTCACTTATAATAAACTACTGACTCCATATTTAGTTGTGTTGGTACTTTCAGTAGGTCACTGTTTTACATCATGTAGTTTGACTAAATTTTTGGTTACTGATACTATGGCTTCTTACAAATAAAACGAAGTAATATATTTAAAGACTATGTTGTTCTTCTTCTGTAGTTACTATCTACATCTGTATGTCAAATTAAAAAATTGAATTGCCCCTCAGGTAAAAAGTTTAAAAGGTTTTTATATTAATTGTCAGGACCTACTTTGAGTCGTACAATATAAAAATGGTAATACCCTCATATCATTTTGAGGGTGAGTGTTCATTCCCTCCACCATTTCATATTCTAGTATAAATTTAAAGGTGATAGTGCCCCACAGTTAATAAATTCACAAAGTACAAAAGGTTATCGATGTAGATTCCAAGTGCAGCAGTTATTTCATTCAAATTAAATTTTTGACCATTATATTTTTTAGGATTGGGTAACTATTTCAGTATTAGTCACTTGATTACTGATCATTTTGTAGTTTTGTACTATAAATTTTAGGAATATCGTACTTATGGCGTCTTGCATAATAAAAAAACGTTAAATATTACAAGACATGTTTTTCTTAAATCTACTGTAGTGTATTACTGTTGTCTTAAACTGACTGTGATCAAATTAAATAGATTGTGACCTCACTCAAGTTAAAATGTCAAAAAGGGGTTTAAATTTCTACATAAGGAGACTTTCGAGATAAGCAAGAATAGAATAATCAGATTTACTGAATATTGTTGATCTCTTCAATAAGGTCACTGTCGTACTAATTACTATATTAATTTAATAAACTGTTCTGACCCAGGTAGAAAAGTTGATCAACGAGGTGTCACGGAGACTGTGCATCTATGATTTCCAATTCTTCAGTGATTGTTCATGTCAAAGTACTTGGTTGATCGCATATGTTGTAGGCTTTGGATGTAACTTTTCAGGTATTTACACGTCTGACATCATGTAGATTGACAAGTAGAATGTGGTAGGACGGGGGTTATTTTATGTGGTGATGTGGTCTTACGGATAGAATTAATAGATCGGGGTTAGAATATACGTGGATGGACCATGTAGGTTTTCTGCTTCTGGTAGGTTTAGCATCTAGCATTCTGTGATTCAAATTGAAAATTTTATGTGCCTCAATAAAAAAGTTAAAGGGTGTTACTTTAATTTGATTCAGGAGCCTGTACTTTGATAGTCGTTACAAAAAAGGTTAAATATTATTCTTGAATGTTATGGATTCTCTATCAATTTAAGGTCACTGTCGTACTATTCTTTATAAATTTTAAAAACTGATGACTCCCAGGTAAAAATGTTACAAGAGTTCACATAACGTTTGAGCTATATAATCCAATTTTCTAAATTTTGGCATTCAAATATTTTTATCCCTTATATTATTTGTTTATGGTAACTTCAAGTAGGTCACTATTTTTACATTCAATGTAGTTTGGAACTTAAATTTTTGATTACAGTACTTAAGTGGCTTCTTACAAAATAAAAACTGAATAGTTAATACTAAAGACATGTTGTTTTTTATCTCTTCTGTAATAGGTTTACATATCTTAACATATGTCTGTGATTCAAATAAAGATTGTTTGCCCCTCAATATAACTGTTTAAAAGGTGTTTAACCTAAGATTTTTTCAGGACCTACTTTGAGGTACAAAAATGTGGGTAAATTAGTATATTCTGATATGTGGATCTCTTCAATAGGTCACTTTCGGACATTCTATGTTAAATTTAAAGGTCTGTTGCCCCCCAGGTAAAAAATACTATCACAACGTTGATGCTATATTCCAATTTTTCATATTATTTTCATTCAAATTTATTGTTGACCCATTATTTTAGGTTGGTTACTTTTCGAAGTAGCGTCAATGTCTATATTTATGCAGTGTTACATAATATGTAGGACGTTACTATGGGTCTTGCTAAGTTTAAGAGAAACCTAGGATATATACAAGAGCATGTTTGTTTCTCTTTTCTGTAGGTGTTACGTTGTCTAAAGCAATTGCTGTGATCAGTAATTAAGTCTTTTGTGAGCCCGCTCAAAGTAACAACGTTAAAAGGTTTACTTAATTTTCAGGACCACTGTTGGTGCGTAATAAAAAGATAGTAGTTATTCAGTGACGTGGATATTGTGTTGTGATTCGTCGGTTCAAAATAGTCACTGTCGTGACATTATTTATGTTAGAGATTTTGAAAAGTAGGCGTTATGCGCTCCTGCAGGTAATAAAGTTCACAACGTCACTAAGCGTGTTGATGTCTATATTCGGCAATTTTCATTTTAAGTTTTCGATGTCAAATATTTGACCCATATTTAGGTTGGTACTTTTCAGTAGCGTCACTTTCTTACAGTATCAGGATAGTTGTTGACTTATAACATTTGTGTTAGTCGTACGGTGATGGGTCCTGCAATAAAGTCAAAGACTGTTTAGTAGAGTGTTTAGAGTATACAGAAATGTTGTTGTCTTCTTCTGTTTAGGGTTACTGTAGTTTGCTATGGTTTAATCAATGTTAGTATGTGTCAATATTTAAAAGTTTTAGGGCGCCCTCAAGTTAATAACGGTTAAGGTTTTACTTAATTTTCAGGAACTACTTTATAATCATCTATCATGAAAAATTTTTTTGCTGAGGTTTTTTTGTATGGGTGAGTAGTGTGTATTCTGATTGTTAGTGTGATTTCTTCAAGTATGTGTCACTTGGATGTACATTGTCTATTATGAAATTTGGGAAAACTGATCTGCACCCCAGCTGTAAAGAAGTGTTACAAGTTTAGTCGACAACAGACCTTGGGAATGCGGTTATTCCAAGTGTTTGCTGATTTATTTTAATTCCAAATATAATTTGATCTCCTATGTTATTTAGAGTTGGTCAAGCTTCTGTCGAGATGGAGGTCTATCATGTTCTGGTTACATCCATTGATGAGTTGACATATTTTGTAGAGAACGTACTGATGTGCTTACTAGGAATAAGAAATCGTGTAGAATATAATATACATGTGTTTCTTACTTCTGAATAGGGTTGACTATTCTTAGTCATTCGCAAAGTTGAGAATGTTGCCCTCTCAGGGTAAAGTTAAAGGTTTTTGTTTTTAGTATCTTTAATAGGATTCTCGTACAGTTTTAGTCGTTAGCAAGAAAATAGTAATATGTATTTGGCTTTGTTATGTTTGAATTCTCTTCAATGATAGGGTCACTGTGCGGTCACGACTGCTATATTAATTTGATAGATAATCTTGGTTGCCCCAGGTACAGTAATAGATTGATCTATAGAGTCACAACGTGTGATGCTTTATAGTGTCGAATTTGATATTTGCATTCAAATGTATTTGTTTTATATATCTCTGCATATTGAGCGTTGGGTACGTTTCAGAGCTAGGATTCACTGTGTCTTTGGGGTACGTCCATGTAGTTGACTATAAATTTGGTATTGGGTGTCGTTACGTGAGGAGTTCCGTGCAAAAGAAAAATCTTTGTATGTATTGATGAGAATGATAAAAGACTATTTGTTAATGATTCTTCTCTATGATAGGGTTACTGTGGTTTTGCTAATCGTGATTATGATGTTCAAATTAATTATGAGTGTTGCCGCCTCAAGTATTATAAACGGTTAGAAAGGGTTTATCTTATATTTTCAGATCCTATCTTGAGTCGCTACAAAAAATGGTAATATATTCTGATTTGTTGGATCTCTTCTAATATAATATAATTATACATTCATAATATAATTATATGAAATATATATACCCCATAGGTAATAAGTTACAAGAGTCACATACGTTGTAAATGGCTAATTACCAATAGTTTCTATTAGTTAGTTTTCATTCAATATTTTATGGATCTCAGTATTTTAGGGTGGTTTACTTTTCAGTAGGTTCACTGTCTTGACATCATGTAAGATTTATGACATAAATAGAAAATCTAGGACGTACTATGGGTCTACAAAAAAAACGTAGAATAGAAAGACATGTTGTTCTCTTCTGTAGGTTACTAATTTACAATTCTGGGGTCAAATTAAAAATTGTTGCCCCTCTAGGTAAAAAGTTAAAAGGTTGTACTTAATTTTCAGGACCCTAATGTTGAGTCGTTTCAAAAAAGTAAATATATAATCTGTATTTTATTATTTAATTAGTCACTGTCGTTTAACATTCTTAAATATATTAAATTTAAAAACTGTTAGCCCTCAGTTATAAAAAATTTACAAGAGTCACAACGTTATAGCTATATTCCAATTTTTTGCGATATTTTCATATTCAAATATTTGACCCATATTTAGGTTTAGGTAATTTTTCAGTAGGGGTCACTGTTCTAATTACAAACAGTGAATAGTTTGGACATAAATTTTCGGACGTAATATGTGGTCTTACAAAATAAAAACGTAGAAATACAGACATGTTGTTTCCTTCTGTAGGATACTATCTTAATTTTTGTTTCGGAAATAAAAGATAATTTTTTTGTCCTCAAGTTAAAATAGTTAGAAGGGTTTACTTAAATTTCAGGAAATTTTATGCAATGTTCGTACAAAAAATATTTAATATATTCTGATTTGTTGAAACTCTCAATATATAATGTCTATATTCATACTATATTATTAATTATAAATACTGTTGCCTCCAGGTTAAAAAGTTACAAGAGTTCACAACGTTAGATCTTATATCCAATTTTCATATTATCTATTCTAAAGTAGATTTTGACCCATAGTTTAGGTTAGGTTACTTTTCTTGGTTTCGTCTTTACATCATGGGAATTTGTAATATATAAATGTTAGGGAAAGATAAAATGTTTAGTGCATTTTTAAAACGTTTGTAGAATATACCAGACATGTTGTTCTCTTCTTTAGGTTACTATTATATCTTTTATATTCTGTGTAAATATTAAAATAGATGTTTTTCCCCTGAAAAAAGACAAGATTTTAAATGTGATTTTTTTTATCTTTTATATTTCTAGGATCTCTATTTTTGAGTTTTTAATATAAATAAAAAAGGTCTTTTTTTATTTTTTGTTTTATGTGGTATATTTATATTATATTTATTGTTGAATCTCTTCAATTTAGGTCATCTGTTCGTTACATTTTTATATTTAAAATAAAAACATTATTGCTCCCCTATGTTATGGAATATTATATTACTAAGTTAGTCACATACCGTTGATGCTTTATTCTCAATTTGTTATCTTAGTTTCAGTTTCATAAATATTATTTTGACCCATATTTAGGTGGTACTTGTTCTAATTAGGTCACTGTGTTACATTTCAATGTAGTTGAACAATAAGATTTTTTGTAATGTCATTTTACTTAAGGTAATACAGGAATATATATAAGCGTAGAATATTATATAAGACATGTATTGTTTTCTCTTCTGTAGTTTTTATTTAAAGTCTATATCTATTCTGTGTCAGTATGATTATCTATGAGTAATGGTGATATGGTCTCGCGCAATTTTCATTTGGTAATCTAAATGTACAATTTGGTTGTGTAGAGCCTATTGGTTTCTTTAGGACCTCGGATCTTTGAGTTGCGTACATAAAAAGTATTTATTCTGTTATGTTGGGATTCTCGTGTCTATAAGTAAGGTTCGATCTGTTCACATTCTGTATAATAAATTTTAATATATACTTGTGTGCTCCGTATGGTATATAAAAGTGGATCATAGAGTCACAACTTATGGATACTATATAAATTTGTAGTTCATTTTTTTCATTCAGTAGATTATTTGACCCATATTGAGTTGTTTTGGATTACTTTTCGAGGAGTATTTGTCACTGTCTTACTTCTATCTAGTATTTTTCAATGTTTATGTAGTATTCGGGATCGTAGCTGGATGGGTCTTTTCTGATAAAAAACAATGTTAGAATTATAAAAGAACGAATTTTGTTTCTCTTCTGAGGTTATTTATCTTACATTCTGTTGTGCGAGAATTTAAAAATTGTGCGCTCTCTCTCGAAGGTAATAAGTACAAGGAGTTTATACCTTAAATATATATATATATATAATAAATATAAAGCGAAGAATATATAAATACTACGGCTATCAATTGAAACGTTTAATACAGTTATATAATAAAATGTAGTAATGCTATTATCACCTACTCAATATTATAAAGTATTTTCATGACACAATGTCATCTGTTCATTTACGTGAGATAATATATTTATATTATAGTAATTATATATTTATATGTATTAGATAAGTATATATAGTAATATATAGTATATTTATATATAATATATAGAGTAATATGAATATAAAATATAATTTGATAGAATAAATTATAAAATATATAATTATATATTAATTATAATATAATATAGTTATAATATTATATATATATATATATAATAAATTATATATATAATATATAGTAATATATTAATATTAGAATAATATATTAATGTAATATTAAATATTAAATGTATATGTATAAAATATATAAGTAAGATTATATATAAAGTAAAATATATAAATTAGTAAATATATATATATATAAAATAGAGTAGCTTCAAAGTATATTATTATAGTATAGTAATAATAGCGACTTCGTTGTGCAATTCCGTTAAACTACGTAATATAGAAAGTGAGTTAGTAAATACTAATATAATATATAATAGTAAATATATAAATAAACCCCCGTAATTATCACTCTATACGTCAAAAAGCCGCTATAGATAATTGAGGGTAGGATATATACAAAGTTACCGTACACAATATGCAGGTATGGGTAATAAGTACTACGGTAGAGTACGCTAATATACCTCAGCGTCACGTTTTTGCTACTACGGTCGTACTTAGAGAGGGGTGATGCAGTAGTACTACAAGTTATAGAGGTATGGATAATTAAGGGCAAGTATGTGATAGAAATGGTTATAGATATAAATATATAAATATATATAAGGTAGTGCACATACGAAATAAAAAGTATATAAAAGTATATATGAGGAAAGTATATAGAGAGGGAGATATATATAATATATATAATATAAATTGAAAGTCCATTAAAAGTGGTACATATAATTAAAAGGAAAATAGTACTATTAAGTATACGGATAATGAGGGGATAGGTCAATATGCTAATAATAGTAATAAACGGTGAGTATATAGAGTAGTCAATACAAGATGGTATGTTTATGAAATAAAAGTAACCATATATATAGTACCCAAACTACTCAAGTTTATTTTTTTAGTGGTATATTATATATATATTGAGGAAGAGTGGGAAGCAGTATGATGCAATCAATATTAGTGATAATATAATAATAAAGTAGATAATATATTATATATATAATATATATATATATATAAGTAGGCGCCAAAACCGCTGCATCGGCGTACGCCAGCGGAGGCAAAGTATAACAGGCGGGAAGAGGGAAAAGACAGCAAGGCACGACGGCGTGAAGCGTAGGGAAAACCGAGGAAGGAAACGAACCAAAAATAGCAGCGCCGCACGCGTACTATAGTGATGCGCCATATATATTATATTATATATATATAGTTAGAAATTAATGTAGTATATAGTGATTAAATAAGATCAAAAGGTATATAATATAGTTACGTATACTAAATCAGCCTAGTGAATAAAATAAGAGGTATACCAAATTAGGTGATAACCTAAATATAGGGCGTATATATTTCCTAATATAAGTATATATAATATATTTAAAAAAATAAAGTGTTTAGATTACCTAAATAATTGTAAGGTTTTTTTGTTGCCCATTTTATCTTCTCTCCTTTTTCCTTGTTAAACGGAAAAAAAAGGCGTTCTCTTTTTTCAAATCCATTCCGTTGTTTACTTCGGACAGCTAGTGTTCTACAACCCACAAGACGGCCGCTGTCTAAACCGCGATCCAATTGGGGAAAATGGAGGTATAAATCTGTATGGGTTCGTGAGGAATATGGGGTAATAAATTAAATTACCAAGCACTTATAATAAATAACTTATTTATATATTGGGAGTATATATATTATAATAATAAATAAATATAAAGGAATCCAGGGTATTGTAATATATATATATATATATAATTATTTATAGTATTTATATAATATGTTGAGTGTTCTTATGTATTATTATGTATATATTATAAATATAACGATGGGGATTCGAACAACTGCCCTGCTTCAATTTATAAGGATAAGTGTAGGACGGTTAACGTCCTGTCTTGTTTCAATTTATAATGGTAATAGTGCGATCTTGTATACCTGCATATGAAAGGAAAAATTCCTTTTGCTTCTATTGAAAAAAAAGGCAAAACAAATATTTTGATGGTCTTAAGACACCTTTATAAGAATTGAAAGGATAAATAAATGTTTACATAAGTCATTGATATAATGTGAGTCGGAGTGTGTAATGTGGCTCAAAGGATCAATGGCAGGATATACGTGTTGGTGGTGACTTTTGGACCGGATTACAACACAATGGAACATTGTAAAGAAATAAAAATATACGAGTGAAAACACACTTATAGAATTACAATACAAGTGAAAAAACGAATAAAATAAGATATTCAATAATGATATTTATATATCACACATAATCAGTTATATTAGGTGGAAAGTATATAGTGAGTGACTAATACAGGTCCCAACTGACTCATTGTATATGGTGAGTGAGGGGTATAATATTGGTAGTAGTATAAAACTTTAGTTCAAGTATATAAATAATATTGCTTTAGGCCGGCCTTGTATCCATAAATACTTTTAATATATATTATATATATTTATATATTTTAATTCACTAGGTATAATATTATTATAGAGGATGTATCAAATAGGCCTACAGGAAATACGCTAAATTAATTACACATTCTCAGTGGGATTTAATTATTTATAAATAAATTTGGTATCTAGAATATAATAATATTATATATATATTATTATATATATTATATATAATATATTTATATATATATATATATAGTGTATTCTTTTTTTTTACCCCAAACCTTACTCTTATATATAATATTTATTGATAATTTCTATAATACAATGATACTAGATGAGATACACAAAAGTAATATATATTAAGTAATAGTCTATCAATTAGTTTAGTATAAATTAAATTTACTCTTCAATTATAGGCATAGGTCGATGAGTAGTAGAATATATATAATAAGATTTGGGTGATATATATATTATATATAGTTATATAGTCATATAATATATTTACTATAGAGTATGTATATATTATATAAAGGTTATATCCATTACTACTACTTTATATATTTATATAGGTAACACCTAATATAATATAACCATTTTGAAGGTATCCAAAAAATCGAAATATAATATAAATATAATATATAATAATATATAATATAACAGATATATATAAACAATAGTATATAATTATATAATTAATATAATATATATATAATTTTATTATTAATAAATATATATAGATTAAAATAATAATTATATATAAGATATATAGTAATTATAGAATATATATATTAATATATTAATATATAGTAATATAATAGAATAAAAGTAAATAGCAGTAGTAAATAAATATGTATATTATACTTCGCTATGAGTATATAATTACCGGCATACCGAGAATTAAAATTTTATAAATAATTCTACATAAAATATATAACATCCGCAGCCGCATTCTCACTATATAGGCGTTAGTAATATAGGTCTTATCTAAATCATTAATTAACTGGACATACACTAATGACACAATAGTATTCGTATTAAAAGTAAGATAATATATTATAATATATTATAAATATATTATATTATATAGATTACATCTATAATATATAATATATTATATTTATAATATAATAATATATATATTAATAGATATATTATAATTATATATATTATATATATATATATTTAATATATATATATATAATTAATATATATAATATAATATTAAATATATATATATATAATATTAATATAATTATAAAATTACGTATATACCGCATAATTTACAGTATTACCGTATATATATATAATATATAATATATATATATATATATATATATAATAAATATATATATATATATTATATATTATATAATTATATTATAATATAAATAAATAAATTCCCATATAATATATATAATTATATATATATTATATAATATATATAATATAATATATATATAAATATATATAAATTATACAATATATATATAATATATTTAGTATTATATCTAATATTATTTAATAATTATATAAATATTATAATATATATATTATATATAATATATTATATATATAGATTAAATAATAATATATATATGTCACTTTTCCATTATCTCTTTCAAATTACCTGTTTTAATCATTTTTAAACATGTTTACAAAAATTTAACCCGTTATAAAGGCATGGTTTTTTTTTTAGTTTAATTGCAAAAGTTGAAATAAATTATAAGATATAAAGATAATTTACGTTACGAGTAAGTTAAGTTAAGGGGTTTGGTTTAATTGACGTTTAGTTATAACAAGAATTTTTAACTTTTTTTAATATTTTAATGTGAATATCTAAGTTTTTATATTGTTTTCCAACAATTTTATTTATTTATGTCAATCCTATAGTTCTTTCTCTTTGAGGCAGATATAAACAGAATTCCATATATATTAATATTGTAATATATAATATATTATATACTAAATAATATATATATTATATATATATACAATATAAATAGATAATATTAATTATATATATAAATATTATAATATAATAATAATATATAATATATAGATATAATATAATAAATATATATATAGATTATTAAATATATTAAATAAGTATAAAGTAATATATAATAGATTAATATTTAATAATATTAAGAATATAAATAAATATATATATATATTATTATATAAAAATTATAATAATATATATATATTATGATAATAATTATATATATTAATAGAAATATAATTATATTATAATATATATGATTAATTAAATTATTAAGTAATTATTTATTTAATCATTGTTCTCATAAATTAAATTTATTCTTAAGAAAATAACCTATTAAATAACAACCTATTAATAGCTCACTAATGAATCACTAATATAAAGGTATAATCTATAACTAGGTGTATAATATTTATAGTGGATATGATACTATAGGATATTATATTTAGTGAGTTAATAGGTATAATAAGAAGAAGTTTAGATTAAAATATTTTTTGGAATAAAATTAAGTTATGTTGGAATATATAATAAAGTATAATGCGACTCAAGTTGACATAATTATAAATACTCACTAATGATTATTTTAATATGTCTAATAATATTTTTATTCCTTCTTATTTATAAATAATAAAAAAATATAAATATTATATAAGATGTTATGTAACTACCCATTACAATAATATTCTTATCATTTATTATTAATAAGAAACTACTTTATATTTATTCCATTTTGATAAGTACATAATAAACGTGGGGAAAATTATTCTATATATCTTAATATACTATAATATACATATTATTTCACAATTTGTGGGCAAACAAAAATGCTTGGATATAAATTAATGTGCTGTTAACGAATAAATAGTAATAATATGAGAAACATATATAAATATCTGTGTCATAGGGGTTTAATAGTTACTTATATATAATAATACTAAATATCATAGCAATAGATTTAATACTGTTATAATGATAGGGTATATTTTACTATAACTCTCATTTAGTGAGGTATATATATATATATATAAGTATATATATATATATATATATATAATATATATATATATATATAAATAGAACCAATAATAAAATAAATATACAAATGCTATCCTTTAATACCTTTATTTAAATATAATCCATTTATCACTTTTATTTTAATGTAATTATTTATTAATTAATATTCCAAAATACATAAATATCTATTATATAAAATTTACTATTGGATAAAAATAAACGCTAATAATACTCATAGGCAGAACAACTTTGAACTTATTAGTACTATATATTTCACAAATTAACTACGATTCATAACCTCATTTCTATGCTAGTATATAATAGATTATAGTATAGAATATCATAATAATATATAATAATAATAATATATATAAATTAATTATTAATATTAATAAGTAATTTATATAATATATATATATATTATATTTAATTAATATTATAACTTATATAAAAGTAGATAGTAATATAATATATTATATATAAATATATATTATATATTAATAGTATAATATTATTATAATTAAATATAATTATTATTAGATAAAATTGAATACATATTTAAATAAATTAAAATATTATAATGTTCGAAGTTTAATGTGGAGGGTAGCAAGAGGTATCGTTTCAAGTTAAAAGTGTCCCATTTTTATTTATATTTCTTGTAAATCGGGTGAAGTGGAGGGCGGTAGAAGATGTTTTAATCAAAGCCTTTCTATTAGGGAGAAAATTTGAATGGTTTTTACCTTGTAGTTTATTAATATTTATATAATTTAATTCAATTTAATTTTAGTAACATATTAAATTATAACAATATATATATATCGCAATGTATAAAATACAATTAATAAATTAATTATGGTTTTAATAATGTTGATCCTGGTAACAAAAGTGTAATTTACGTAGTAGATCTTAAGTTTGTGTGTTTGGGGAAGTTTAGTATCTAGTAGTAGTTCGCTGCTCTATATCATATAGATTGTTATAGTTTTATTACTGTTGCTTTCGCACAGAAAATTTAATTTTCCCTACCACTTTGAAAAACCACCACGAAAAATACTTAGTTTAATGTAGTTCTTTTAGTTACATAGTTTCCTCTCATTTTCTCTTTGTTCTTTAATAATGGGATTTTTTCAAACTTTTTTATTCTGTATTTTTTTTTGTTTTCTTGTTAATTTTTTTTTTTAAATTTTCTTTTTTAATTTGCCTTATTTGGATTAAAAACTCTCCTCTTGTCCTTTTTGAAAATAATAATACAATAAAACGTAATTACCATATTCGGGTAACTACAGTATTGTTTTACTCATTATTACTTGTATATAGGTTTATAATGTCAATAGTGTGAGTTAAGATACATAGTAATAAAATAAATATATAGTAAACAAGAAACGTTAATAATAGGTAATATAAATAATAGTATTATAAATAGTATGATCACTTAATATAAATATGGTAACAATAAATATTAGGTCTCAGGTTGAGTTATTGTGAGTTGATATATAGGTATAAGTATATAATAAATTAATAGTATAATACATATTAAATAATTAGTCAAATAATATTATAGTTTATATATAATTTAATATGAAAGATAAAATATAAAAATAAATAAAATAGATAAAAGAAAACTCCATCACTAAATTATATATATTATATATGACTCTATGAGGGTACCAACAATATAAATATCAATTTTAATGAAATTGTAGCAGTAGTAGTATAATGAGTGTTAATTTTGATGTAAATTTATGACCATTATATATTAATATATAATAAATATCTATTTCATAAGTTAGGGTAGTCATACTACTCACAATAGGTTAGCCAACATAAAAAATACAATAAAACATAGTATAGTTTATAGATTCATAATATATTAAATAATACCTAAATTGTTATATTAATATAAAATGAATAATTAATAAGTATGATAATGATTGGAATCCATATAATATATATAAATTAAAAATATAATAGGATAATACATAGTTTGATAATATGTATAAGTATATATTAATGAAATGATTATATATATATTATATGAGAGATAATAATACTAAAATATTTATAATATATTATAAATAAAATAATAATATATATAATAATCAGATTAGTGAGTATATATATATTATAATTATGTAAATAATATACTGGAGTGGTTTATCTCTACATGTATATAGAATATAATAGGTGAGTGTGTATATAAAAAATATATTTATATTGATGTTTAAAAATACCTGTGTTATGTTGATGTATAGTAGTATAGTGTAGTTAAAAAGTGAGTAGTAAATGAACTCGTGAGTTTTATAAGTATAAATATAGTTGTAGGATAATACACGTTAAAGGAACTATCATAATAATCCACCATATACCAAATATACATAGTATAAATTTTTGATTTTATATATATTAGATAATAATAGTAACAATATAATATATTAAAAAATATTAAAATTTAAATAATCACTTAAATTTTTATATACCTTATATTACTACTTATATAGTATAAAACATAATAATATTAATCAAAATCACTAATAATATTAAATAAGTTGAGTGAATTTTTTTCATACCCTGTAAATATATATTAATTAATATTAGTATTTATTATTAATTGTAATATGTAGTTATATAATTATATATATTATATATTATATATATATATATATAATTTTATTTATATTATATTATTAGTATATTATTATTATAATGATTAATTTTAATATTTAATAATATTAGTTATTATATTATATGTAAGTATATTTTATTTAATAATTTATGAATAGTATATTTAGAGCTTTATAGAGAGACCTCAGAAAATATACATAAACTAGTTAAGATGATGATAATACTATTGTATAAAAAGGTAAAAACAAGTATATAGTAAAGTAGGAGCATAAAGTGAATAAAATTTTTGTTTAGTTGAGCACTAATATGTTTATTAAATAAAATATTACTAGTTTATATATAATAAATAATAGTATAAAGATATATTATTAGGTACGAGGTATATATGAGAAGTATACTACTCACTGAATTAATATAGGTATATACCTCATTAATTGAGTTAGTTGAAGTACTTCCATATAATAGTAGTAGTGACGTCTAATGTAGTGAGGTAGTAATATAATAAAACGAATATAAAAATAAATTATCAGAAGTAGAAAAATAAAATATTATTATATATAAATAATAGATATATAATTTATAATGAGTAAGTAGTCTACATGTGAGGCATAGTTATATATAATGAATAATACAACCATATATAAATATGGCTAGGGAGAGCTTCTTATTGAATGTGTGTATACTCTAAGTGCCAAACCGGTAATAATATATATAATTATAAATATTAGGTAGTATATATTCTTGCTCTGATACTTGGAATATAATGTATATATGGTCAAATACGTAAATGTATAATAATTTATATAAGGTTAAGTATGGCTAGTAGTGTATATATTATGGGGTATGCAAGAATTGTAAACAGATAGTATTGATATTTAAAATAATAAGCTAAAATATATTAGTGCACTGGAAGTAAAATTAATATAGATGTTATCAAGTATATGTAGCCAAATAGTGAGTAGTATATACTTATATAAATTATAGTATATAATAAATATAATATAGTTATTATAAACTGTTCGATCATAATATAATAAATAATATAGGTATTAAATAATAACGTTAAACTAAAACTCATAAATATGATATATATAAGTAGAGTATAAATATAGAAATATATGTTATATATAAACAATAAATTAATGTGCAGTGACCAACAATAATCAGGGATACTAAAATATAAATAAATATGATATTAATAATATGCTCATAAATAAAAGGCCAGTAACGATAACAGTAGTATAGGGTGGAATATACAGTAAATTAAAATAAAAATAAAAATTAAAACTATAGGGATAAATATGTAGGATCTCACTCCATAGGAAAATGAACGGTATTACATAAAAATAAGTAGTTAGATATAAAAAGTTATCAAAATATATACTCACTAGACTACAGCTAAATACATAATTGAATAATATAGTGCATATAATATAACGAAAATATAATTATAATATATATATTATATATAATAGTATAAGTAAAGTAATAATGGGGTTAGTGTCAAAATAATCAGGTACCTCCTATGTTGTTCAGTAGTATTTTTTAAATAGTAAAATAATGGAACGAAAATAAGTTTATCAATACCGATATCAAAATAGTAAATATAACTTTACGTTCCACTGCTTTCCGTCATGCATTTGATTTTATTTATATGTAAAGCTATATAGTATACTGTTACAGCTGTATATATATAATGTGGTACTACATAGGGTCAGTAGGTATTGAGTGAGATCATGACTAGAGGTAGTATGACAAAGTACGTCGATAAGTTGAGAAAGTAGTATATAGAAATAAAAATAAGTTGAGTAGAATAATACAAATAGGTGATGTATAATGTAATAGGTAGTGACCCCTCACTAATAAATTGTGATTATCTGAATCTCATGAGTAGATAAATATATACGGTAAAAGCATTAGTATATAGATAAGTAAGTAAAGTGAGGGAGTATAACTAGAAATGGAGGGAGAATAAGAAGATAAGATAAGTAATATAGAAATATATATATCAAAGGATTTATTAGATTCTTAATACTAAACACACTGGATATAACTAAAAGAATTAACATATAGTACAAATATACATATCAAAATAGGATAGTAGCAAATTTTCATGTATATATAGTATATAATATATATAAGAAATAGATATAAGAAATGATAGGATAGAATATAATAGAATATATTATATAATAATAATATGATAGTAATAAAAAGTAATATATTAAATAGAAGATATAATATATAAGAGAATATAAGAGAGTAGAGGTACTTTATTCAGTACTTATATAATGTATGTTTATAGGCCTTTGAGATTTGGATATCCCCGCCAAAGTGAGTGAGGGATGTTTTAAGTCAAAAGCCTTCAAATCTGAGGTTGGGAAAATGTTGTCCCTCATCCCCGAGTCGGTTTAATCTATTGCCAAGATATAAATATTTATGTCAACTTTTAATGTTCTAATTAAGCTCCTATTTCAACCATGTATGATGGGGAGTGTCACCAGTATTAACCCCTAAATATGTAAGTAAATATATCCACCCTGTTATTAAATTTAATGTTTCTGAAGTGTGTTACTTTAAGAGTAATAATATAATCACCAGTAGAATTAGTCTTATTTTATGAGGTATATATTATAGATAGTCTATATAAGATTGTCTGTAAGAGGTGTCTTTAATTACTGTGCTTTGCACCTTAATTTAATATTTTACACTTAAAAGGAAAATACTTGGTTTAGGTGTTCCTTTGTTACATAGTTTCTTTGTTCTGCTTTGTTCTTTTTTCTCCTTTTTTCAAAAACTTAGGTTAATACATAACGTTTACCTGTTCGGGTAACTACAGTATTGTTTTACCCATTATTACTTGTATATAGGTTTATGTCAATAGGTGTTGTATTCGGGAATGGCCAAGTCGCGTCGGAGGGTAACGAGGGGAAGGGAGGAGGTGGACGTGGATGGGGGTGGGAGTGGGCGTAGGGGTGGATTCCTTATATACTTTCCTAATGTCCGTGGCCTTTGTATTAATCAAGAATATGTTGTACACCACCTTTCTATCTCTCTTCCTGTTATTTTACTTCTCTCCGAGGCTCACAGAGTTAGCCAGGGATTCCATCTCCAGTAATCTAAATATCTCTAACTACAACCAATTATACAATTTCCTTCTGAATGGTGGTGTCTGTGTCTATGCAAACATAAATAATCCTGTAACATGTCTCGAAAATCTTGAACCTCCTAATTTCGATATACCATGACTTAAAATCCGTCTTCCTAGGAGATTTCAACGAACACCACACTGAGTGATTTGGCTCCTCTCAAACTGAGACAGGTGAGAAGGAGGTTAAAACATTCAGTGTTCTTAACGACCTGGAACAGTTGATTAGGAATCCTAAGCACATATTTCAGATCGCCCTAGCCAATTCTTAAACACGTTTGACATGCTTTACCACTACCTCTCGTTATAATTACACTATTTTCCCTCCTATCTGTAACTCTGACCATAATCTTGCAGGCCTTAAGTATAACCCTTTATCTCCACCATGGTCTAAGCGAACTTTCTGGTAATTTAATCAAATTAATTGGGGGTATAAAAATACGTATCTTCAATATGTCTAAACTTTTTCTGTGAATATGAATCTGACCCATTCAAGAAGAATTACTAGAAAAGAAAGATAAACAATATAGGGTGAGCACTTGATTTCACCGATGGAATAAGCAGTGTCTATTTCCATCCTTCAAATAAAAATTCTTTTTTCTCCCCAAAACCGCCGAGATAGTAATGATCGTGATGACGATAATTTACGTTCTTTATGCATTCAAAGAGAGACGAGAGCAGAAGGAATACGAAAACAGAAGAAGGTTGGAAAAATGACTCTGGTTCTAAAACCGTATTAATATTTTATTAAGTTTCATTCGGACCCGGATTAGTTTGGTGCTAGAATTAATGTTAAATGTCGGACAGGCTAAGCGTTGACTTTTTCACTAAATAAGAAGTGCAAAACTGACTCTATCTTTGTTCTTACTAACTACCTATATAAATTTAATGGTGATTTCCCCCCGGGAGCTTGCCTTATAAATTACAATTGCAATTCTTAATAACTTGACTGTGAATATTAAACTCTACCTTTCCCTGCGTTATGGTCGTTCTGACGGATGATAATTATTACTATACTCCTTCTGAAACAGTAGACTGATCCATTTAGCGAAACTCTTTTCACTAAAATCACATATACTATGATACGAATTGTGCCACCCTCCATCCTACTCCTTCTCTCTTTCAAGTTCCCTGTGATCTTACCTGTCATTTAAACTTCATGATCCTAGTGAAATTGATATGAGTATCTATAGAAATGATAGGAATTGCTAGTGAGTCGAATGCATACATCCCGTGTTCTGAAAGTATGGGAGTTAAGTGTACTTAGAACTAGCTGCGCTATATTGAAAATCGTTCAACTCTACTCCTATGCCTTAAATACTAATACTTATTCGCTATTAGCTGTTATTGTGTTCAAAGTGTTCAATCGATTCCGAAAAAAAGGGTTAGCAAGGCTCTGCCCTTAACCAAATCGTACTATTGCTTTCTACCTGCATTTCTGTCGAAATATCATGTAGTATTACATCTCTATTGTAACTCTCATTTTCTGGATCATCTGGGAAACCTCATCACTTCTTTCAGAAATCATGAGGTTATATTCTTAGCATATCCGCTATACTCGCATAGTTTACATTGTGAATACTTTTCCTACTCAGTTGAATCTATCGTGTTTTCTCCTCTTAGAGGACTATGGGATCATGTGTTTTTGTCGGTGAACTTGACATTACGAAGGTGAACAGATTATGGCATAGGAAGATACTTAAGAGGCAGCTCATTGCCTATCATCTCTTTGCGTCCCTTTCTTAGTGTTTTTCCTCCTTTCTTCTTTGCGTTGCTCATGTCTAGTTAAATATCTTTCATGATTCATTTCATATTTTCGACTTGTGAGTTAAAAGGAACCTCTTCATCCTTTTCCTGTTACTTTAATATTTTTCTCAAGGTTGATGATTCTGCCTCATAAATCTTATTCTTACTTTTCATATACAACAATTTTTTAGCTGAACTTCTAATCTCTGTTTCATTCTTATCCGATGATTCAACGCTCCAATCTTATAACATATTCATTTCAAAATATGACTCGTTCTTTTGCAATTAGAATTCCCTCTCTTCCTCGGCTTTACCGATTTAATGTCATTCGCCGATCTTGAGTTTTTTTCGATGGGGTTCCTTCGCTCTCTTTATGAAATTCAACTCTTGAAAAAAACTCAAACTTCTTGCAATCTCATTCTGAAAAGCAGAACCTCCCAAAACTTCCCTGATCTTCTTCGAACGAGAATTCTCCACATTCTTCCACCTGTGAGAAACTGAAAATAAACAAATACTCTTCAACCCCCATTATCGATATAGCACGCCTAACACAATAGAATCTCGTGGGAACCCTCATTTAACAACAGAGGGTTGCGAAGGTGGGGCTTCAGAGGAGAAGCTGGGATTATGTTCAGTTTCTGAGAATATTTTTTCTCCTCTGAATTCATCCTTCAACTATCATAGACATATAAGGTTCTCCTAGCAGGCCCTGGCATGAGGAAGAACATAGCTTCTCACAATTGAAGGTGACTCACCGGTATGGGTTCCACTCATCCGTTTGTGAGAAGAAGTTGTGGAGTACTAAGACTAAAGAAACTAACCATAATTGGACTGCTTTTCCTAATATAATCAAATTGACACCCTCCCTCGAGATGTCTCGTTTTAGCGACGTGACATTGACATACAACTAAACCCTCCTCTTTCTATAATTATATACAACGCAGTGCTCGAGAAACGTTGTCCTTTTCTCGTAAGGGTTATTCCTTCCACCTTTAGATGTCTCGACCTTTGCAGACAAGAGGTTCCTTGCTCTCACTCGAATAATTCTTTGATGTGAGAATTTGAAAGGAGTTCCTTCAGTCTTTGTGCTTTCTAATTTTCAGCCACATCTGTTCTGTGAGAACTTCATTTTCATTAACAACCGTTTTTTCCTGCCTTGTAATATTAATCTTCTGTATCCTTTAAGGCGCCAGGTCTGCCTCCCCACCTTTATAAGGAAATTTCTTTAGGAATGGATTATGAGTGAGGGTTTCTTTCCATTATTATTCTTCCGTAGTTTCCTATTACGGCTCTCCAGAAGAAGGTTATAAAAGAAGTATGGATAAACATTCGGACTAATATATATAAAGATATATGTATATAATATATATGATATAAGTATATATTATATATATTATTAAATATTATAATTTTTAATAATTATAGATAAATATAATAATATTATTAAATAAATATATATAAAATGGTAGAGATTTGTTATTATATAGAGTAAGAGATAAGAGAATCCTGAGAGACTTGAAGAGATTAAAGAGAATACTATAGAGAGAAGACTGAGAATCCGTGATAGTTGCAAAATAAATATTAATATATATATAAAGTACCCTATAATATATATATATAATTATATGGTTTGCATAATGGTATTTAAATAAAAGGATATTAACATCATTTTCCGAATTCTAATTCAAAGAGGGGTAAATAAATAATAAGAATGCGTTATATTGGAAGATGAAATAGTTTCTTACTCCACTTGAGTATTATATCGTATTGAAAAATATTAATAACTCCCCTGTCACCTAGATGATTTCTAAATTAACAGACACCTGGAATACAATGGACTTTTGATTAGTGAGAATTAGTAGTGTAAACCGGCCTCAAATGAAAGTTTATAGAAATAGGTCATATAGTACTAAATACTAATACGTATAAATACTCCAACTAAATTATATATAATACAGGTTATCTCCTCTCCACTAGTGTTCCACTACTATATATGGATATAGTATATAAGTGATGGAGGGAAATATATACAGTAATAATATATAGATATATACGAAGTATAAGAATAATATATATAATATATATAATAATATAGATAGATAGAATAAAAGTATAATTATAAATATAATATAATAGTAATAATAAATATATTATAATGAATATTATAATAATAGATAAGATTATATATAAAATACAGTAAAGTAAATATATAGTTTATCTTTTTCATAATAGTAGAAAGAATATATATATAATATAGATAATATATATAATATATAAGTAATGTTAATATAGATAATAATATATATATTATAATGAGATATATATATATATATAGAATATAATAATAGGTATATAATATATATATATATTAGATATATAGAATATATAGGTACAAATTATTAATTAAAGAGTCATAAGCGATAAGGATATGAGAACGGAAATGATATAGATATATATATATATTATATATAGAAATATATAATATAATATATATATAGAGATAGTATATTTAATAATATATATATAATATATATATAATATAGTATAATAGTATATAGTATATATAAGATAATATATTAATGATTAATATATATATTAATATATATATATATATAAATTATAAGATATATATATTTTTACTATATTTTGGTAAGTAAAATATAGAATAGGGGTAAAATATAATAAATAGTAGAGGTAAATTATAAAATGAAAATGATAATATATAACATAATGATCCAAGTAAATATATATATATAGATAAATAGGAAGATGAAGCATAATTTAGGGCCTAATAAAGTGAGTATAGTACCCCTCACATATATATATATCATATATATACAAGAATCGGTCGGATAGGAGTTAGAAATTTTAAAAATAAATAACAGATGAATAATCACATCTATATACGGTGTAACTGAGCCCTCTATGGCTTGTATATGATGAGATAAACATATAGGATGACTAACACTGTTTGATTTCAGAGCACAAATCGATGATGTGCTAATAAATTATCGGACCTTATTCGATAAATAATTCATTAGGTATGCGATATTCCCCAGTTTATAGTGCCCTCTCGCCTTCCTCCATTTTATTTGTTCAAGAATTTAATGATAATGAAATTAAAAAATCGTTCATAACTTTGTGAAAATTTTTATAATTCCAAAGATTTTCTGTGTTAATTTCAGATAAAAGTAAGAAGATGTAATAGATTTTATTTTAATATTAATAGTTATGATATATTTAATTAGTATATCCTTTTTCTTATTATATAAACCTTCTCTCCCTTGATTTTTTAGAGCCATTGTCTAATTAAATAATTATCTTTTTTGTTTTAAATGTTATAGATTACCGATTTCTTCAAACGGTCCCCAACAGGTTTTATTTTTCCAAAAAAAAAAAAATTAAAATCCATCCCAACTAATAATTGTTGAAACGGATGTTTGTGATTTTCAAAAATGATGTGTCCCGAAGTTGATTGGTTATGTTTGTTTTTAAATAATTTTCAAAAAATTATTTTCAAATGTTTTATTATGTTATATTAGGATTTTCCCGAAATTCTTATTAATAATTGGATATACAGTTGAAGAAGAGGCAAGTAGGATTCATCAGAATTGTTTATCAGGAATGTAAGTTTCTGGGTTGTGTTTTAATGAAAATAAAATAATTCATATTATTTTTTAACAAGTAGATTAATAAGAATGACAATACGAGGTGCCGAGTATAAACTTTAAAACTGGTTTCTTATATTCACCGCGCAACATTAGGTATTTAAATTCCCCAACCCGATAAACAAATTAAAAAAATTGTGACATATTCGAGTAATGATATAGAAAGAAGTCATTTCAAGGGATTTATCACATCTGGATCTTTTAATGTGGAATTAGCTATATATATAGGTAGATTATAAGCTATAAACAAATTCGAAGCTAACGCTACGCCATTTTGACCTGCGATATGACCAATACTATATATATATATGTATAGAAGTAGAAAATACTATACGTATCACGTGAGGTACTAAAACTGAGCGTATCATAATATAATATTTAGCTCACCTCTCTCACTCATTTATATCTATATAAAGAATATAGGGTGAGCTACTTAAACCTATATATACATACCGTAGCGCTCATAAAGGTTAAAAATAGTATATAAATAACAGTCATATGCATAATAAGTTATAATAGTATGATAAAGGTATGACTAATGATAGGTAGGTCAATAGTGAGACCCTCCCTTATATCAATCTCACAAGCCTCTCACCCTGAGGCCCGTAGCGAAAGGTATCTAATGTTATTACTTATGGGAGACTGTATGATTATATTATAGAAATATATATAATAAATTAATGAATAAATATATATAAAATAATAAATATACATTAAAGTTAATATATGACTGTATATATATAGAAATAATAAAATATAATATAACGGTGGAGTTATAATAGGGCTATTATAAGAGCTCCACCCTCGTGAAGGGAAAGAAAGCAAAAAGTGGTAATACCTAGGAATAATAAATAATATATATAGAAGTTAAATATATATGTGAAGTAATGTTTATATAAAGTTAAGAGTATATATATAATATATAATATATAAATATAGTATAGTATATATAATAGTATATGTAATATTATATAAAATATACATAAGATATTATAAAGTTAATAATATATAATAATACACATGGTTATAGATGGAAATATTACTATATGGTATACTATAAAATAGAGATATAAGGTATAGCTTATTATATAATGATTATAATAAATTTATATTATATATAATATATATGATTTTCGCATATCACATTTTTTAATAATAATTTTGTGAAGAGTATGTATTAAACATTAACTTGTTTAACTGTTGGCTCTCTCGCCTGATACAATTGTATTGTGATTTTAATAAATTTCCTGAGGTTTATTGTTTTCGGTATATTTTAATAGGATGAAAATATTTATTTAATAGATTATTATATTTACTTTAAAATATGTTCTTTTATATTAATAAACTTTCTAAAAATTAATAATAATCAGATTTTACAACAACATTTTTCGGATCAAGAAAAATCGAACGAGCTTTTTAAGAATTACTAGCTCATAAAAACGTACAAATAAGCTTAGTCTTAAGTAACTTGATTTCTCTTCTCTCTCTCTCTCGTCTCTCTCTCGTCTCTCCTGTTAAACTCTCTCTCAATCTCTTCTCTCTCTCTCTCGTCTCTCTCTCTCTCTCTCTCTCTCCTCTCTCTCTCTCTCTCTCCTCTCTCTCTCTCAATCTTACATCTGCGAACTTTATACGTAACATCTCTGTATTGTATCGTCTTTAAACTTGTAATCTCTCCCGCTTCTCACTCTCTCCCTCCAGTCGAAAGCTGATAATTTTCTGCTACTCCCTATCTAATCTCATCTCATATCATCTGGACTTTAAATTGAAACAATCTACTTGTTAATGTATTGTCTCTCTCATTAACATACTCTCTACTCTCTAACGCATCACATACTCTCTCTCTTACCTGTCTTACTCTCTACTCTCTCTCTTCTCTCTCCTCTCTCTCAAACTATTTATCTATAACTTTAATAATCTCCTCTGTACAAATTAAAAAAAAAAGGATGGTTCTACATTGTGCCTATTATATTTTTAAAATCTGTATCTCGTATATACATAACTAAAGATAACCAAATGAATTACTTACATTTAGTTGTAATTTGATTTTAATAACAAAAAAAACATTTTGCATAAAAAGTGATTTTTTTTATCACAACATTTTAGAAAAAATCATCTATTACATTACCTTCGCAAATATATTTAAATGTTATTTGAGATCCTGTATATGAATACGCAGAAGAAGATAATAATGTTATTAAATTAAATATAAAAATATTATATTTTTCGATATATAGATAATAATATATTAATAATAGTTAATATATAATATATATATAGTAATATATATATTAATATATATATATATTATATATATAGATAATATATATTAAAGATATATATATATATATATATTAATATATATAATTAAGTATATATATATAATAGTATAATAGTTATAATATATATAATATATATTATAATATATATATATATATATAATATATAATATTACATTTTATATATATGAAGAAAAAACAATTAGCTGCCTCTAAGATGTTCGGGAGAGGCACATCAAAAAAACGCTCTTACTTTCCAAAATATTCCGACTCATCATCACTTCCTTGTGAAGGTTTTTTTTTTCAGGCTACAAGTTGAAAAATGATGGGATTGATGCCAGCCAAGACTTCGTTGGATTCGCTCTGGCGCTCGCTTGGGCCTTTTTATAATCTATTCAATTGCTTGTAAACTATTAAACTATCTTTACTTAATTAGATATTTGATAACACTTAATCACTCTTCTCTTGAGATATCTTCCTACTTGCTATGCATAAATCCATTTGCATATATTGAAATAAATACTTAATACTGGCGAAACATGTGCATAGGTAGAGGTTAAATTGTTGATGAAAAGTGCTTTCTATTCAAAGAGGGTCTCTGGAAGATAAGTCTTGACTAAAAAAAGTTATTTTGGTGCAAGGAATTTCATGCGTGGAACCGAAGAGACAAGAGATTTACCTTGACGAAAGCAGTAGGATAAAGACTGCATTTGCACGTAGTACTCAATGGCTTTAATTCGTAAAGTAACGTTCAGACATTGTTAACGGACTAACACCAATATGAAGTAGTTAAATGTGCCGTTCCCAGCTAACGAAAGGTGCAACCTATTTTTCCAGATATAATGAATGAATAGAGAATTAATCATTAGGTTTGTAATGAGATTGATAGCCGAAAAGGTGCTATAACAATTCGACAAAACAAGACAAACGTCGAAGGTTTTTGTCATTATGTTTGTTTATGTTTGTTGGTTGGTTGAGTTTGGTGTATTAAACGTGTTTGTGTTTGTCATTATATTATATTTATATTGAATTAAGCGAAGAAATTATGAAATCACGTAGGTGATCATAATTTAACGAGTTGTTAAAGTGGTGCTCAAAAACTTTCCGACTCCGACTCCATTCTCTATGACTCCACTCCGAACTTTGACTCCGGACTCCTGACCCGACTCCGAAACCGGGGCGCAATAGAGTTTCTTGTAACTCAACAGGCTCCGGCTGGCAACGGTTTCATAAGACTTCTGCTCCAACACCGATATTTGAATGGAATTTTTAGTTTATTATTATTATAATATTATTAATTATTATTATTATTATTTATTATTTTATATATGTATTATTATTATCCACCGTGGTTTCTTTACTTCGCATCAGTTTCTGTAGTTCAATAAATATGAAGAAAAAGCTACATGGTTAGGTAATAACAGTCGGGGGAATATAACAGAAAACAATGTTAATAAATATAAGGGTTATCGAGGTCGTAGAGTTCGAAGATGAATATGATGAAATATGAAAAAGAACCGAAGTATCAGAAGGCTGCTCCTAGGGAATCTCTCGTCAGAAGGGATACACAACCCCAAGTAGCATTAAATATTGGAGTGTAAGTAAGCTGTAACAATAAGGAGTAGTACAGCCTTGTTTTGGTGAGGTTGTAATTTAGGGTAAGAATATACAGGGACTTAAATGACAACCGCATTTGACCCAAAATAATACGAGGGACCAGCCCCATCAAATCGAAAATAGTAATGACCATAGAATGATGGAAACTCGAGGGATATTAACAACCTTTATGGAGCGTTTAATGTATCTTATAATGAGCCCCGAGGGAAAATTGTAAAATGATGTGTAGGATGCCTCCAGACGGAAAAGGAATTCGAGACTCATCACCCTTAAAAAATCTTGAAATATTGACAATTAAATAGAACAACGTAAACTTTGATTTATAAAACAGCCTTTTTAGGGGTAGTCTTAGAAATTAGGTATCCGCGAGGATAAATGATACCAGATCTGAGCTCAAAATATCGTGGACCAGCCCCACAAAACTTGAAATATTGTTGAGATAGAATGATGAAACTCGGTATACAACCTTCTGAGGATGTACCTTAGATGACCCCGAGTTTGTTAATTTTAGAAAATGACTTGTATGGGTGCCCAGACGGGGAGGGGTATGCCTCAACCCCCAAAATCTGAAATATTGAGCATAGAACGACGTAAACTTGAGAATACAACCTTTAAATTTAGGTTTGTAATCTTTTAGATGTTATACCGGAAATGGGCCAAGGCTCACAGTGATAATCCTGATCCTATCCAATTCCGGAGGAATCCAGCCCACAACAACTGAAATATGACCATGAATGATGAAATCGGTTATACAACCTTGAAACTGAGAACCACCAATTGTATCTTAGATGACCCCTGGGTGATAGAAAAAGTAAATGACTGAGGAGAATAACCCCAGAGCGGAAGAGACCTACTCACCCAACAAATCTGAAATATGACAGTACGCCCACAACGAAACTATGAATATTACAGCCTTTTTAGGTTGTATCTTAGATGTATCCGCGGTAAAATGGACCGATTTGACCAAATCGGGGACCAGCCCCACAAGCTCCCAAGAATGACATGAGAAGATGAAACTCTCCCAACCATACTATGAATATGCCAAAATCGGAGTCTGGAGTCAATACCACATTTAGCTCGCCGGGTAGCCCCAGGCGGGGTAATCACCTTCCAAAATCTGAAATATTGACAATAGAACAACGACACACCTTGGGATGATACTAGTGTCCAGGGCGTTGTGTTTTATGGTATAAAATTAGATGTAATCCGGGGAATTAAAAAATGACCGATTGACCAAATTCGGGACCGGCCCCACAAGAACTGAAATATTAGACTCCCTCATAAGAACTGTACCTGAAAATCGTGCCGGGTATAGCACCCAGTACCATATTATGTGAGTCTCCTAGCTGGCAGTATATGGGGTTAAATAGGCGCCCGCCTACACAGCAACAAAGTAAAATGGGGTCTCATGCGGACTCCAACACCAAAACTTTGATAAAATGAGCCGAGAAGGATGAAACTCGGGAGGGGAAATATACCTTCATATCCAAAGTACATCATATCAATAATGGAGTTAAATATCAAAGGTTCAGATCCCAACGTGGATGGGTCCACCAGCCCCACAAAAACTGAGAAGATATTGGAGCGATAAAACTATATGAAGAAACGAAACTAATAACGGTAAAATAAAATACTTTCTTTATTGGAGTGTATCCTACAAGATACCAAGAAACACCACCAAAAAAAGTTATAATGTGATAATAAAAAAAAATTAAAGAATTAAAAAAAAATTTAAAAAATACAAAAAAGATTTTAAAAAAAAAATGTTAAAAGATTTAAAAATCATAAAAAATTAAAATTTGTTTTAAGAAAGAGAACGTTGGTTAGGGAAATGTGTTTTTTATTCTTTTTAATGTTTGAAAATATACTGGAAGAGGTAATTTATGCGATTTTTTAATAATAAATCAAACACCCTCTTAAGAGCCTCAAGGAGCGCCGTGAGCCTCCCTCCAACATAACGGAACTCACTCAACCCTAACCTCCAGGCAATCACCCACTCCCCATCAGATGAAATCTAGTGATTCAATAGTTCATATTCTGCGCTATAACATACGATCAAAACTTTTATTTTATTTTATGTGATGTATGACGTTAACAGTTTAAGTTTAGTTACTAAATTTTTACGCAAATATCATAATAATGGGGTGAATAAACTTAAGCAAATTATAGTCTTATATAGAATATTACATACACCTAAACCGTGTTATAAATCAGTAAATTTCAAACCACACCACCCCTGCCCATCCCGTACCCACACTCCCTGGGATGGCGCGTCATTGCGTACTACCCAGTCTCCGCATATAATATTTACACAAAGATATGTCCTCACTCCAGTACCACCTTGACTCTGAATCTAATCAGTCTGGATCAATGAATATATGCGTAACGTAACAATAAGATCAACGATACTTAACAACATAAAGTAACTAACATGGAAGTGCAAAAGAAACGGAACACTACTTACCACTTATTTCTTAACGATATCATTCTGATATTGTAATTACATTAACATGTATATATTTAACAAAATTTTATCATTAACCTTGTCTAAATATCATACTGATCATTGAATATATGCTAACGTAACAAAGTTTTCAATCAATCAATAAAGCAGAACATTAAGCATTACAAATATCGAACTACGAAGTAATCATAACGTACATTCACAAACCTAACACATCTTAAACATGAGATAAACATGTTAACATTGACAAGCTTTTTCAATACTTAACAATTCATAGCTAAGTAGTAACTAACAAGTTGAGCGCGACGTAACCACTTAACAACTTTTTCTAACAGTATCACGATGTTTTTACACTTAACATAGTAACATTAACAAAAATTTATACACAACCTTGTGTAGAGTTATCTATAACTGAATCAATGAATTAATATGCATAACGTAACAAAGGGTTTCAATATTAAATTATACGAACAGAACATAGGATGTCAAATATGATAACTCGAATATAATTACACTCACAATCCTAACACATCTTAACACGAATAAGCAGTCAACATTGAACAAAGTCAAATACTATAACAGACTGGTGACATAACACATTTGCATTACAATATGGTAACTGAATGAATATCACACTTTCCAATACAGTAAATCTCTAAACTATCATTAGTAATATTTTGTGCACGAACATAAAGTAAATCATTGTATTAAGCAAAAATTTATGTCACCAATCTTGGTGTACATTAGCATACTTAGTGAAACCAACGAAAAATACAGCTAAACGAGCAAAATTTCACATCAATAAAGCTAACATATCATTATATGAGATTAAATTAAAAACAAAATAATGTTATATAACATTACAGATAACGGAAAAACGAATTACCCTAGAGTAATATGCGTCGTGAATGAAAATCACTAGAGCTGAGTTAGCAAAGTTCCATACGTGTGGGGAGGACAACAGTTAAAAGTAATGACTACCGTTGTGCATTAACAAAAACGGTAACCAATATTATACGTTATTCGAACCCACAGTATCTCAATCATAAAATCAAATTACTTATTTTCGTATTAAAACACGGAGGTAATATTTTTCTGAGTCACGTAACCTAAATTATCATACTGAATCAACTTAATATATGCCAACGGTCGCTATAGCAAAGGTGTTGTTGTTAGGCATTAACCAAAGACTAACATACATCCAGCAAATCTAACCAAGAAAGAATATGAGCACCAATACACGAAATACCTAACATAAAACCTATAAAACACGACCAAAAACAGCTAAATTAAACAAAGATTAACATATACTTAGAGCAAAACAGAGTTACGATAAGGCTGGTGAAGCTAAATACGGACCACAGAAAACGTGATCTTTTAGGGGTAAAGCCCCATTTATTTGTTTCTAAGAAACTTTCAAAGAGTCTATTCTTGCGAAAAACATGTGTAAAAACTTTTGTAAATTTCAAAAAAAGCTTTTAGCTATCTGTAAATTTTATTTCTTTAAGAACATTTTCAGTTTTGTGTTTTTTTGAAAAAAAAACTTTTAATTTAACTTTTCTGAACTTAAAAATAAAAACGGTTTTTACTAAAATAATTCTCTATGTCCCTTTTTATGTTCCAAAAGGGGATGCCCTAAGTGTAACGTTAGAGACAAGAAATTGTGTTTTTAGCATACCCTATCAAACTGGGAGGAAAAGCGAAGCGGTAAAAATCAGCTGAAGTTCAGTATGAATGCTAGAATGACCGTCGCGCTATCCGATCCAAACCCTGAACCCTCCCGTGACTGGTTGAAGTATGATCTAGTTGATTCTGAAGTTCCCGACTTCCAGTCATATTAGTCGAGTAGTCACCTTTGGAAGAGAACATAAATCATAAGAATAATGTTTCTTTTTTATACTAGACCCTCGGAATATATGCTGACATTGTAACAAAGTTGTTCACAATCAAAGTACAGCCTAACCCAAAACAATAAAACCTGGATGTAAGCCAATAGTAAGGAATATAACACCATCAAACGGGTGCCTAATCATACCTTTAAAACCGAATACAGACAACTAAATGCATTTTTAACAAAAGTTCCCAAGTACCTGTGAGGACGAGACAGTCTAAAGTAACTAGACAAAAAACATATTAGAACGTTGCTTCACATCTTTTTTTCTTTTGTTTTTGAAAAACTTTTATTCTATTTTAAACTTGATTTACCGTATAAACTTTTTGATTTATCAAACTATTTATCTATTTTCTATCTAGTATATATTCTCTCCAAAAACTTAATTACTTTTTTTTTCCTTTCATTTTCTTCTTTTTTTAAAATTATTTGACTCATTAACGGAAATTAATCAGAAACTTTCTGTTTTACTATATATTATTTTATTCATCTGTGTTATCTTATAACGCTAAGAAAAAAATTTACATTTTAACATAAACTAAAACAGTAAAATATGATAAATAACAAAGTTTCACATGCCAATACCCAAGCTAACATAACATAAACCTCGCATGCCAAAGAAAGAATGCTAAACTAATAACAGAATTCAAACCTAACAAAAAATACCATGACTTATGGCAACAGCGACAAAAGTAACTCCTCCACTCCGTACTACAGCCCGTACCATATGTCACACTTTTTTTTCAAACAGATCTCTAACATGGTAGTTGCACTATCTCCTTTGTAGAAATTAACATAAAAGTAACATGTAACAAAAATTTGAGCACATCGTATGTTTAATATAATTCTTTCTTACTCCAATGTTTCAATTTCATCAATAAAAAGACCTAAACTGTATTGCATTTTGATGCAATATTATAAATACACAATTGCCTAATGAAGCCTGACATACCTTTTAATCTTATCAAATAACGTTATTGTGAACAGTTAACATAGGGGAGTTTCATACGTTCAACAACAGCTAAATCACGAACTAAACAGAAATGCCAGTGACAGCACACGATAAACTTTACTTTTGATTTTGCTAATTTACAATTCATAATAAACACGGCTATATTCACACTTACGTCTAGTTCTTGTTTCTCCAATTCTTCACAAAATTTTTCATAATTTATTGTTTCATTGTAGTTTGCCATCATTATGAAAATATTATTTAAAACAAAAATTGCAATGAAAGTAAATGCTATGGACAAGATGCTGAAAAATAGATTTCAAGGTATTAAGATATGGCTAATATTTAACATAACTAAAGTTGGAAAGTTAAATTTAGAAAAAAAATTATTGCATCCATAAATTCCTCTCCATGCCTTCATAAGACACTAGAGAATATGCAAAATTGCAATATATATATAGGCCTATATAAAAAATTTTAATTTTAAGTATTCACTGCGTATTAAGACCTTATGTTTTGAGAAACTTCATTTAAAGTCATATATATGAATATATATATATAATTCTATATATTAGCGTGGTTCTCGACATTTTTTGATTCGGTTCTGGCTGGAATTTTGAAAATTCGCCGGAACCGGAATTACTAATGGACTTTGATAATTAAAGAAATTTGCTGGAAGGGATTTATTTTTCATAACCCATAGCACATCTTTTAACAATATAATGGCAGCCTTGTGTAGTATTCTTTTGTGAGTTCCCTTGATATGATAAAACTGTTTTATTGAAATAAAGTTTACTCCCAAATATCTCAAAATATAGGATAATAAAGATACTCATTAAATTAAAATTTAAATCCAAAATTATATATATATATATATATATATATATATATATACTATATATATATATATATATATATATATATATATATATATATATTTTTATATATATATATATATCCATATTTTTGCTCTTATATATATATATATATATATATATTTATAAATGCTCACACTACAATGGAAAACATAGTTCCTATTTAAAAATGAGCAGAAAATGACTTAAAAGAAATAAATCATGACAAGTTTTGAATATTTAGCTATCCATATATCTGTGGTAAATGATATCCGATCAGCCTTAGATAACTTCTCGAATACTGCTTATCTCAATTTACTGTATGAAGTTGGTAACTTCATCTCTCTACGAAAAAATATTTTCTACTGGAAATAAGATATTTTGGTTGAAGATGGGCAACAGGTTCTATGAGTCCCAGTGATTGTGAATGGCTGGTTCTATTGCAATAAAATTTATTATTTTCTATAGAATTGCCTGAGATTGCCCATTGTTGTTCTTCAAATTTTGGGAAAAATTTTCCTCAGGACTCACTTGTTTTGCTCCGATCTTTCGCTATTTTGGGGTGTCCAGTGTTCTAGAAAATACAGGACTCTTCTCCCTTTTACTATCAAATCTCTTAGATTTGGAAATATTCTCTTTGATGATGATTTTCATATGTTTATGAAGTGGGTTGTATTAAATGTTTTGGTGAACTACCTAGTTCTAAGTTTGTAATATATTTTACACTTTATTAAGATTTTGTAACATTATTAATAATAAAAAAATCTTTTACGAATGATGGCATTTTAAAACAATTTTGTGAGATTATTATTATAACATCTGTAATCCAATTAATGATTAAAATCTTTATAAAAATCTGTTAGCCTCCTGCTATATATAACCCTTCTCCCATCTTTCCATATATATATATCTTATATATATATATATATATCTCATATATATATATGCTCCATATATATATATATATATATATATATAACATATATATATATACCTACTCTTATTTATATAGCATAACTATATATATATATATATATATATATATACTATATATATATATATATATATATATATATATATACTATATACTCTTTACTATATGCTATATATATATATATATAAAGATTTTATATTGAAAGTTATATAGAATTATTTTTTTACATTTCTTTACAGTTAAAGGATAGTTTATTAGAAATTCCGGTTCTGGCTGGAATTCCAGCCGAAATTTTTTTTGGGATTCCGGCTAATTCCGGTTCTGGCCGGAACCGTGTTCCAAGGTACACCCCTAATATATATATAAAACAATTTTTTTTTTTAAGAATTCACTGCATATTAAGACCTAATGTTTTGAGAAACTTCATTTAAAGTCATGGAAGTGCTTAAACAAAATTACAGAAAATTCTCAAGAGATATGAAGATGGTAATTTTTATTTGATTTTATGATACTTGACATGTTACAACCCCATATCTATTTAGATTCCATCAATGCTTAAATATAAGTTATCAAAGTGTGGTAAAGGAGGAGAGGTTTATAACTAGATAAAATAAAAATGATGAATTTAATATGTAATAAATAACGAGTGGTCATAAATAATGATGGAACTGATAAAAAAAAGAAATGCTCCTCAGGGCTATAGGATAGTATGTAGAAATGGGAGGAAATTAAATCTATGGGTTTAAAACAATACACAAAGAACATATACAGTATAGTACAACAAAACTGTTAAGGTAATGAAGTACGAAAAGAAAATTCTTAATTAGATCAAAAATTGTTCCGATGGAATGCAGGAAGGGATGTTATCTGGAATAATGTGTAACATGAGGATTTACAGGAAACGAAAGTTATGAGTAAGAACTAATAGGTGTATTATTGAAAAGCTGGGAATAGGGACACAAAAACCAGAAACACTTACATATGTGAGTAGAGATGAGAAAAGTATAATTGTCAGAGAAGCTTAAACAATAACTGTAACATATAACATTAAAAATCTGTTTCTAAATTTGCAATTGATGTCAAAAATACTTAAGACTTCACCTTTTCCAGAAGAGCTGCGTGAGTGTAACCACCCCAGGTAAGTAATGAATACTCAAATGACTGTCCCCCCCCCACAACTCATTGCAAAAATCAAGTAACTGGGGTTGTGTGAAAAAGTTCTGTAGGGTCTTCAGAACATCTAGCCTCTTAATAACTTGTTTAGTGAGAAGCACAATGAAATCCATCCTAGAAAGATCACAAGAAAATGTAAATGCCAAGAATATTAAGAACAGATGAAGGTTCAAGTTTGCTGTTCTTGAAGATTATAGTTGAGAGGAATATGTTCAGCAGATTGATGAAGGAACAGTTTTTGAGTTAAAAACAAAAATGTTTTCTCTGCCTCAATTTGAAATGAGAAAAATCAAAGGCTAGTTGCTCAGAAGCACAGTCTTCTAGCATCAGGTATTGGAATTTTATGACGCATCTCTCTTAATGAAAGGGGTAATTAGGGGTGGAATCATGGCATAAACTTGAGTAGAAAGAAGTGAAAGATAAATGCTACTGCTGGAGTATTACCATGTAGGCCATCAGGCTCCCCGGAACCCATAACCACAGAAACAATAAATATTCAAAAGCAATGAAGTATCTTTACTGGTGTTTGTTGTGCCAATCACTGGAGCCTAGTGAAGTTTAACCGCTTGTAGCAACATTAATGGTATTATTTAGTGTAGTAATCCTAGAGCTATTTTTTATTTCCTTATTATCAGGGAGGGTAAAATCATTTACAGTATTTTTTTATTTATTTTCTCATGAGGCTGGGCTTCACGGCCTAGGCCTTCCATTTTTAGTGGATGGTGGAAAATGCTGTCTTCTCAGATGAGGGGCTGATGGAGGAACCATCACAGTGTGAGGATGGCAGTCAGGCCACCACCTTTTCAGGTAGGAAGAGGAGTGGCAGTGTTGCGGGTGTCCAGAATAAAGTTTCATCTCAACTTGCACCCATGTCGTGTTCTTGGGAGGGGTGCTGAGATTCACTTCCTGATTCCTTCCTTCAATAGACTTCAGGTTCCCCTCTATAACAATTTGGGGTTTTTCCCAGTTAAATGATGGGTCTGTCGCACCTCTAGGGACCATAATTTCCAAATTTTCTACGGGAAAATAGGTCCTATAGAGGAGGATGATGATTTTCTATGCAATCTCCACAATATTTGTTCTTATGATCTTGAAGGCAGCACCCTGTTAGAGGTTATGAGGCTGGCCTCTTCAAGGGGTATAAGTTCTTCAAAGATGCTGTACCTGAAATACAAGGGTCCTCTTCCATCTAAAGATATCATTGGTCATATTCTGTACCCAGTGCCTCAGTATGCGTTTCCAGTATGGCATTGCTTCAACTGCTGGCAATATGGTCATGGTTCAGTTTCCTGTAAATCTTTCCCACTTTGCTCAAAATGCTCAATGGGTCATGTCAATGACAATTGTACCAATGCTCCTTATTGTTATTTTTGCAAGGGGAACCACCGCCCTAATTCTAAATCCTGTGAAGTTTATATAAATGCCTTACAGATCACTCGTGAAACTCCTGTGGCAGTGGGTGGGATTCATTCACCACCTATAGCTGCTTTAAGAGAACTGAATCCTCTTACTCGTGTTTGCTCTTCTCTCAACAATTCTAGCCATATTTCCAATGTTTCTTAGGTACCTACTCCAACTCCTCGGCAGTCGTATGCTAGTGTAGCTTCTCGCCCTAGTAGCTCCATTGATGGGTCGCCTAGTCAAGCAACATCATCATTGACTCAGGTAGTGGCCCCACCAGCAGGGCTACCTTCTACTAGGGCCTCCCCCCCATCTTCAAGCTCATTTTCCTGATCTTTGTAGAATTTTGTCCTGGCAAACAGCCAGGGTCCATCTGGCCCAGAATATCAGGGGATATCCCATGATGGTCCTGTAAGGGCTCCTTTGGTACAGAATGTTCCACAGCATCAGCTCTCATCCCCGCATCCACTGGATGGTTTTTCTTCCTTCCTGGCTTCTTTGGAACCATCAGTTTCAAAATTTCTCACATCTTATCAGGCAAGTGGTTCATTTCTATCAGCTCTTTCTTGTATATTCTCAGATCTCATGTCCTTGGTTTCTTCTCCATTTTCCACAATGGACTCCCCTAACCTTGTCTTGTGGAATTGTAGATCCTTGTTCCCAAAATTGGGCATCTTTAAAAATAATGTTGCTGCAACTTCCCCAACAATTTTGGGTCTGTGTGAAACCTGGATGCAGCCTAAATACACCCCAACAGTAGGAGGATATACCTTTCTTAGGATGGACAGGGTGAATCAGTTGAGGGGGGGGGGGTTTGCTTTCCTCTTTCATTCCTCTTTATCTTACCAGGAGATACCATTGATTGATGCTCCAGAAGCTGTCCTTGAGGTTCTGACAGTGACAGTTGCCTTTGCATTGGGCTGGGTGTCTTTGTTATGTTACAATCCAGGAAGAAATTTGGTATTATTGGAGCTTCAGCACTATATTCATCAATTGCCCCTCCCTGTTTTGATTATGTGTGATTATAATGCCCACCACAATCTTTGGGAACCTGTTCTCCCTCGTGGGGGATGGAATAAATCTGGGGAATCTATATTCACCTTCTTGTACTCTTCCAGTGATTTTTCCTTTTAACCCCTCCTGGATTGGTATCAAGGGTGGATTCCTATTGTGATAGGAGATCTACTCTTGATTTAGTTATTGGGAGTGTTTTCTTCCTGCATGCTGATGTTATTGCAGGACCTCACTTGGGTAGTGACCACTATTCAATCCATATTACTCTTTCTCAAAGGGTGCAACCCCTACAACAACTCTGCCCTCACACTTGGAAGTTTCCTACCTCTCAGGATAAGTGGGAGCAGTACAGTGGTCAAACCTCTCTCCCGGGGATGTGGTTGGCGCTTTGGAGGATTGGACAGGCACTGTGACGCTTAATATTGTTACCTCTGCTGCAACAGTGTTTCATCTTACCAGGGGGAAATTTGGTAGGAGACCTAAGGCTTTGTGGTGGAACCGAGCGTGTGGGGGTGTCTTAAAGAAACAGAATGCCTACAATATTTGGCGTAAATTTCCTACCAATGGAAATGGCCTTGCTTACAGGAGGTTAGCAGTCCAGTGCAAGAGGTTCCATTTGAAATGTAAAAGGGATACCTGGAACAAACAGAGCCAAACTCTCTTTCATGACCCTGGACTCAAGAACTTGGTCCTTGTTGAAGAGTATGTCAACAGCCTATGTCCCATAATCATTCCCCCTCACTTGAAATGGGGGTCTCCTGGTCAATAATTTGGAGAAGACTTGAGATTTTTGCTGATCATTATGAGCAACTCTTCCAACTGGGCTGGGGGACCTTTTACCCAGCAGTACTGCCCTTGCAGAATATATAAGGAAATCAGAACTTGAACCACGTTCCTTCCTTGGGTACAATTTTATGGCTTCTGAATTGAATCATGTTTTTTCCTCCCTTCCTGATATCAGGACCACCAAGGCTGATCTTGTTGATAGTAAATTTCTACAATATATCTTTCCTCAGATTCTAAGGACGCTCTTTTTAACAACTGCAATGCTGGCTGGTCTCAGGGTATATATAGACCCTTTGCAATGGAAGTAAATCAGTTATCCTTCCATTTTTGAAACCAAATAGGGACTCCTCTACCCCCAAAGGTTATTGTGCTATTCAAATGCTTTCCTGAAATAGGACAGGCTTGATTGCATTAGTGGCTGAAATCTTTTTCTCTGCTCTCTCCCATTCAGTGGGGTTTTAGGCCTGCTGTGGATACCACTGACTGTCTTCTGACCCTAGAGCACATTATCTATACAGATTTTTATAACAAATAGTATACCTTGGTTTTATTTTTTGATTTGGAAGCAGCATTTGATTGTCTCAAATATGACCCTCTTATATATGCTAGTCCATCTGCGACTCAAGGGACATCTATTGCGATGGTTTCATAGCTTTTTAACTAATCACTCCCCAACTATCAGAGTTGGTGATGTGCCTTCTTCAGTAAGGTTGGCCCTCAGCGGAGTCTCACATGGATCTGCCTCGAGTCCTTTATTGTTTGCTTTATATATCTGTTTTGTCAACTACAGCCTCCACTAAAGTTATGGCATATACTGATGATTTAATTTTAAGTGCATCTTCATCTACTCTGCTAGGAGCCAAGAGATCTTTGGAGGTGGCAACACAGAAGATCTTGGACTGGGCAGATCAATGGCACCTGCATTTCAATATAGCCAAATGTGCCTTGATGTGTTTTACAAGACAGAGGGTTCCTTTCATACCATCCCTTTAACTGAAAAGGAGTTAAGTTCTCTTTGTCATTAAACAAATTTTGGTGGCTTACCTTTGATGGCCCCTCTCTCACTTGGAAGCAACACATTCAGGGCCTCCAGTTACAGTGTTTGAAGAGGCTAAATATGATGAGACATTTGGCAGGCACTAAATCCGGTGCTTCCTAGAGAATGCTTCTCCACTTTTATACCATCTATATCAGAGCCAAATTAGATTATTGGGAGTGTGGTTTACTCTTCTGCTTCTCCAACATCTCTAAAGTGCCTGGAGACCATTCAAAACACTGTTATCCAAATACCCTGGGAGCCTTTCCTTCTCCCATTAAAGTATTGGAGGGGGAGGCTTGTCTTCTTCCTCTCTGGCTGCATTGGGAGGATTTGGTTGCTAGGAGATATGTTAAGTTGATGTCTGCATCGGTCAACCATCCTTTCCAGGTTTTCTATTGTGCTTGTGACTTGGGTTCTTCTGGAATGGAGAAGAGGAATATCCCCTTTATCTCTCAAGCTAGGCATATAATTCAGTCTCTTGGTTTGATGGAGGTGCCCCTGGACCCAGTTTCATCCTCTTCTTTGATAACACCTTGTTGCAACCTGGAGAATCATTTTACCTATGATTTCCCTTTGACTTGGAGCAGGGATAGTCCTCCTATTTAGGGCAATCTCTCTTTCAAGAAATCCTTGAAAACTACAAAACACATTTTCAGGTGTATACTGATGGTTTAAGGGTTCATCTGGGTTCAACTTGTTCTGCAGCAGCTGCTGTGTATTTCCCAGACCTTTCCCTCACACAGAATTGGAAACTCTCTCTACTACATTCAGTGACCTTCCTAGAACTTTGTCCTATTCTCAGGGCATTACAGTTTGTGGTGGCCCATTGGTCTACTCAATCTATTGTAATCTATCCTGATTCTAGTGCTGCTCTTCATATTATTGCTAACCAGCTGCCCACCAAATACAGAATTCAAATAAATATTCATTGCATCATCAGTAGCATGTCTCCAAGTCAGGGTTGGGCACTACATTTCTACTGGGTCCGTTCCCAGAATGATATCGTTGGTAATAAGACTGCTAATGTATCTACCAAGTTGGCTCACAAGCATCAATACAGAAAATTTCCACTTAGAGTTGGCAGTATGGTAATAATGCATTAGCAAGGTGAATATTTTTTGGAGGGAGGAGCTCTGTACTTTCCTTAGCACTCATCCCCTGGGACAATATTACTGGGATGATATACAGTTTTTACTCTTCTGTGCTAGTCACTTAGAGACTGCTATAACAGACTGTGAATTGGGCATCTTGGTCTCAATGAGCGCCTATTTCATTTGGGATTCCCAATCCACCCCTCTGTGGTCTAATTGAGAGTGTTGAGTACTTTCTTCTTCGATGTGGCTATTATTTGATAACTAGATTTGATAGCTAGGGAGGAGCTTCGGCTTTCTCTGCAAGGGGTGGGTATTCCTTCTTTGACTCTTCCAGTTCTGTTGTGGAAGGTTAATATGACTCTGGTATTTCAAGTTAGGGTTCATCTAGCCCTACTGAGGTTTCTCAAATGTACTGATCAATTATTTAGACTATGAGGTTTCTCAAATGTACTGATCAATTATTTAGACTATGATTAATGATGATTAATATTTTAGTGATAGTTTGGATGTAAAGGGCATCAAGTGGGATAATCTCATAATTGGCTAGGTGGGGTAATAGCTGCGCAGAGAGGCTTCACCCTCTATTTTTATAAAAATCACAGGATATATTAAAAAAAAAAAAAATAAATGAAAAAAAACAAACATGGCAGTCTCTTTAGAAAAAAAAGTTACAGTCTCTCAAAGTTGTTAAAACTCCCACAGACATTTCATATTTTATCCATCCAGGTTAAGTCTCATTTCTGGCCATCTAGTTCAGGTAATGATATGTTTTATTAGGTATAGCTATACAGAGAAAATCTATATATACCAGTACTTAATAAATCTTATCATAACCTGAACTAAGATGGTCCTAAAACGAGCACAAGGCCAACTAATTTTTTTTTTTTTATAAAACCTATAAGAAAATTTTAAACTTTGAGAGGTTATAACTTTTTTTCCTAAAGACTTAAATTTATTTTTTTTTATGCTTCATTATTATTTTTTTAGAGTATATATATATATATATATAGTATATATATATATATATATATATATATATATATATATATATATATATATATATATATATATATATATATATATATGATTTAAAATTTTTTTGGTAATTGTTACCCAGAGGGTTGTCACCTCGATTTTTATGAAAATCACGGCAAGATACTCTAAAAATATTAATGACAGGAAAACTTAAAATTGTCGCCTAGAAAGTTGTGCCCTGCTGCTAAACCCATAGACTTTCTCAATATTGATCGATCCCGGGTAGATATGATTTCAGATTTCTTAAGTAAAAGTACATATCAGTTTTCTTAGTACAAACAGAGTGATTATATGAAAAATTAACAAATCTATCATAATCCTGAACTAGATGGCCTCTAAAACGAGTAAGACGTCAGGCCCACCATTTTTATTATAAGAAAGTCTATAGGAAAATTTTTAACTTTCTTCAGAGGCTGTAACTTTTTTCCTTAAGAGACTGCCAATTTTCGCTTTACGACCTATTTCACTATTATTTTTTTAAAGGTTGTCTGTATTTTCAAAAAAAATTTTTTTTTTTTTAATAAACTTATGGGGTTTTTACAACTTTGGGAGGCTGTAACTTTTTTCCTAAGGAGAGCAATGATTTTTATTTTTTCAATTATTCTCTTATTATTATTTTTTAGAGATATCCTGTGATTTCTCATCAAAAATCGGGGGTGACAACCCTCTGGGTAACAATTACCAATTTTTTTATAAAAAAATCCTATGAGAGTTTTAACAACTTTAAGAGGCTATAACTTTTTTTTCCTAAAAGGACCGCCATGTTTATTTTTTTTTTACTATATCCAGTAATTTTTATAAAAATCGGGGGTGAAGCCCCTCTGTGCTACTATTACCGAAGGTGGGGTATTATAAGCATTACGTGGTTATGGTAGCTAGTGCTTCAGTGCCTTTTGCAAATGCCAGGGGACCAACGAAGTCTTTCTCCTAGTCCTGCCCTGCATTCTATGTCTGAGGAGGCCATGGGTTGGGTTAGGGGGGACCTGAATGGTCTCCATAAAATCCTTTACCACCGCAAGTAAATAGCAATGAAAGAATAATAATAATAATAATAATAATAATAATAATAATAATAATAATAATAATAATAATAATAATAATTTATGTAAACATAAATATGCTTTGGAAACAATAACAAAAATTTTATCACGACCAATTCCAATGGTCAACTCAAATCTTTTGTTGGTTTTTTTTAGAGGAACTCTTACTTAACTTAACCTAACCTAACGCGGTAATTCTGCAGCACATTTTTTTTACCCAGCTTTTTTTTATTATTATATTATTAATAAGCTCTAGAAACATGAAATATATTTATTATTAAACTACACTAAAGAAAAAGTAGAAAACGATAAAACCTGGGTGGACTATGAGCCGGTAGTTAAAATTTGGATATTCGATATATCGCTAAAAATTAGGAATAAAGTTTATGAAAATTTTTTCGTGCGTTATATCACAGTATAAATATAATTAAAATTATAGTACTTCAATCCAATGATAAAATTTTCAGACCAATTAATAGTAATTATAAAATAATAATAATAATAATAATAATAATATTAATAGGGATAGCACGAAAAAAGTCAAATTAAAAAATCAATTGAATTTTTTTTTTAAAAATCAGGTTTGTTGGCAAGTGTTATATATAAATTGTTTTTGTATAATGTCGTATAATAGATATGCTAGGCCAGTATTAGAATATTGTCTACAATTTTATCCCCCTTATTTAAGAAAAGACATAGATATGCTGTCATTGGGTCTATTTACTCAAATTGAATGGGAGTCTCGATAGGCCCATCTGCCAGCTGCAGCGCCTAGGCCCTATTTTATGAATGTTTATAGCTAACCAAAGTAAAATTTAGTATAAACACAATTTTTTTTTCATTTCACAGTTACTTACCCTTCCTGATTTTCCATTTTGATTTATATAGAATGAATAAATCACTTAAAAAATAATACTATATCGAGCTTAAAAAAAGTTTGTTTACAAATTAAATTTCGCGTGACGTCACGAATCTGAAAAAAATCAAAACACAATTTAATTGAGTGGGAGTTTCGATAGGCCCATCTGCCAGCTGTAGCTCCTAGGCCCTATTTTATGAATGTTTATAAGTAACCAGAATAAAATTTAGTATAAACAATTTTTTTTTATTATTATTTCACAGTTACTTACCCTCCCTGATTTTCCATCTTAATTTATATAGAATGAATAAATCACTTAAAAAATAATACTATATCGAACTTAAAAAAAGCTTGTTTACAAATTATATTTCGCGTGACATTACGATTTACGAATCTGAAAAGATCAAAAAAATCAAATGATTTAAATAAACTGATTTTGCGTGATTTTTGTTTTATATAAAAAAAATCAAGATTTTTTGATTTTTTGATTTTTTAGGCAAATTCTTTTTTTTTTCCCTAAATTACTAATTAATCTTAATTATCACCTAATTAATGATAAGTATATTTCATTTATATAATAATAAATTCATCAATATAGTTTCAAATCCATTTTGATAAAGAAATAAATAAACTTATAGCACTCAGAAGTTCAGAACTATTGAACTTCTAGGCTAGTTAATCAATATGCAGTAGTTAAATCTTGTTAAAGTTAAATCAAAATACAGTATATATATATATATATATATATATATATATATATATATATATATATATATATATATATATATATATATAAAAAATATATATATATATATATATATATATATATATATATATATATATATATATATATATATATATATATATATATATATATATATATACTAAAAAAATGTGCATCGTTACTCAAAATGGTAATTCAGTCATCGTTACTCAAAAAGTAGTTCCGCTATCGTTATTCCGTTTCTTTGAAAGGAAAAGTAACGAAGTGCCGTTATTCCGTTACTTTTAGCTTTTGACTATGACATTAATTACGGTATCTTAGGTAATTTATTGGTTTGTGCATATTAAATTTTCAACATTATTATTATTATTTGAAAACATACCCTCATGTAAGACCCTCCCGCACTCAAGACTTAGTCCCCTTTACATCCACCAACGATTTAGTTGAACCGGCAACCTTCCTACCATTTACAACTTTCCTAATACACTCTGCATCATCCGTTCCCTTTTCATCCAACATACATACTAAATATTTAAACTCAGACACTTGTTCCAGCTGCTCACCATCTAACATAACTTCACACTGAGGACTGTCCTCACTCACAACCATAACCTTACTCTTATCTATGTTTACTTTCAAACCCCTCCTTTTACACACCCTGCCAAATCTCTCTACCAATCCTCTAAAACTCTCTCAGATTCGCCACACAAAACCAAATCATCCGCATATAACAAGTATGGCACCCTCCACTCTCTTCCATTCTCCATCATTCTAACACCATCCCCTGCCACCCGCACCTCTAATTCTTTCAAAGCAACATCCATATACAAATTGAATAGCCAAGAAGACATAGCATATCTCTGCCTCACTCCGGTATTAATATTACAACAATCACTTTCAACTCCATTTATTCTTACACATGCTTCACTATGGTCATACATACTTTTGATTCCATTCAGAAGCTTACCACCAATACCATATATCAATAACACCTGCCATAGAGCTTCCCTATTATTCATATCATACGCCTGTTTGCAAATCCAAAAAACCTAAATACAATTTATTCTTCTTCTCCTTCATTTTTTCAATCATTTGTTTCAATGTAAAGATTTGATCCACACATCCTCTACCAATTCTTAACGTACCTTGTTCTTCCCAATCAGTCCTTCAGTCACTCGACGCATTCTTTCGATCAAAATACCAGTATATATCTTCCCTACTTACACTTACACAAACTAATTCCAGTAATTCCTACTGTTACCTTTATCTCCCTTACCCTTACATAAGGGTACTATTACTGCTCCTCCAATCCCTCGGAACTATACCCTCCATATACGCTTTGTTACACAACTTCCAAATCCAATCAATCACCATCTCCATCTCACCTCCGTTCTTAATCATTTCACCGGCAATTACAGTTGTTTCCAATTTCTTCATTTTTTCAATTACAATAAATTCTATGAATACTCATCCTACATAGTCCATTAAGCCTGTCTTCGTTCATTGTGTTTCTTAACCAAGTGTTTACTCTTCGCAGAGTGCTGAAAGATTTTTCAATGGTACTTGTTGAACATGGTAGCACCAGTGCAATTAATAGACGTTTTGATTTGAGGAAAAAAGGGGTCGGCTTCTTTAATGACTTCAGTAAGTTCCCAGTCTTTCAACTTGTGCTTATCCATTTTTTATCCACCCACAAGGTATATCATAAGTCAGTTTTGGTATGAATTTTATTGATATCAAGATCATAAAACTCTGAAAAGCATTTTATTTCTCACGCAAACTGTCTACGGGAGCACCTAACATAAGAAACGGATGCAAATGAAAAGGATGAAATTCTGGCATTTTATTTTCTGAAAATCTAGTCTCTAAAGAGGATGAAAGTGAGTCAAGATAAGACACAAGTACAGAACGCTTCCCATTCTCAGCAGAAGTTTCGGCAAGATGATTTATTTTATGTTGTTGGGATTGTACTATTCTAGGGGTGCAAGTTCTACTAAGAACTCAGCAGTAATAACATTGGCGGATAAGAGCAGATCAGCAATTATTTGATCAGCAGTTTTGCAGTGGTCTTTGACAACCTTCAAAATTCTTTGGACATGATCAGAGCACTGTATAAGGTCAATATTTTTTGTTTGAATAATTTTAGCCACTAGTTCAACTAAAGCAAAATATTTGGCTATTACGGAAGAGGTAATAATGAAATTGGGTCCTGTTGCCGAAAATTATAATAGAAAAGCTGTTTTCTTGTTTGATTGTTGCCTTCCTTTGGCAATTTTTCTAACCCTTCAATGATTTTTATCATATTTGTGTGGAAAAGAGCAATGCTATGATATTTTTGAGTCCAGCGGGTTTCACAAAGTTTAGGCAAGTTAGGAATGTATTTTCTCCTCAGGGTGGAGTCTCTGAAAAAATTTGCCTTTTATTGAGGCAATAGTATTTCGAATTTCCGGAATAATGTTTAGGTCATTAATGACAAAGTTAAGCCGATGGCTTACACAGTGAAAATATAATCCCTTTTTATATTTTTACCGTGGTTTCTTTTGAACTCCATGTTCTTTACCTGTCATTGCTGCGCTGCCATCGTACCCCTGACCAACGCATAGACGGATCCAAACCTTCTTTTTCTAAAAACAAATCAAACGTTTTGGCAATGGTTTTACCATCCATCCCTTCAAGAACTTCAAACCCCAGAAATTCTTCTCGAACAGTCATGTTTTCAAGATCGAAAAACCTTAATCCTATAGATAATTGTTCATTGCCTGACATATCCGCAATTTCATCGGCCAATATGGAGTAGACACAATTTTTTTTGCATCCGCGACAATCTTGTTTTTTTTTATGATAATTCCACACAAATTGATAAGCTCTTTGAATCATCGGAGACGTCCAGAAGGCCTTCTTCTGTCCTTGACTATGTTCTTTCAATTCCACATCACCACTTTCTATTAAAAGTTTAATCAGATCTTCCAAAAATCCCTCATGCAGGCCTTTTCCTCTTAAAGGTAAGTCATGAGTTCCGCAGAAAGTTATGGTCTCCGAAATTGTTGTATTATTTCTTTTATTTTGTGCGATTGTTTTTCGATATGCTGTCTGCAGCTGAATATCAGCGGGTACGCCTTCCGTGATTGATTTAGCAGTTTTGGAAGCAGCCAAATGCTATCGACAAGCTGAGAGTTCTATCGGAGAAAACTGTCAGAAGAAGCTAGCTAAATAAAAGCACACAGCTAGTTGACTTCAAGCTAACATGAAAACGAAAACACATTAAAACTCTTTAGAAAAAATGTAAGTTTATAATACGTTAGCAATTAGTAATTACTACTTCATTATCTATCGATTGGTGAATCTTTTTCAGTTTTTCTACAAATAAACCTTTAAAAACGTCATCTGGTAAACGTACAAGGTTCATATTTTTATTTCGCCAAGATTTAGGGGGCAGGTGCCCCCCCTGCATACGCCCATATATATATATATATATATATATATATATATATATATATATATATAGTATATATATATATATATATATATATATATATATATATATATATATATATATATATATATATATTGAAGTTAGCGCACGAAAAACGCGAAAGCGTTTCTACGATAAATGCGGAAAAACGGCTAAACACCTCAATCTAATGGGAACGAAGGTG
>JABUQX010001093.1:0-12500 GCA_015478945.1 Trachelipus rathkii
CACATAATATATATAGTGTATTATTAATATATATATATATATTATATTATATAGATATATAATAGAAAAATATATATATATAAATATATATATATATAATATAATAATATAATATATATATATATTATATATATATATATATAAATATATATATATATATATATATAATATATATATATATATTAAATTATATATATATTATAATATTATATAATATTAATATATTATATATAATATTTATATTATATATTAATATAGAAAATATAATATATCGCAAGGTGGCCGTAGCTAGATTGTTTTTACAGGGGTAGGCCAAGATATATATATAATATATATATATATAATATATATATTATATATATTATATATATATATATATATATATATATATATTATATATTATATATATATATATATATATATAATATATTAGATATATTATACCTGTTTTTACGTGGATTTTGCGTTAAAAAAACACTGGTGATATATTACTTGTATTGAAGCTTCAGTTTTCTCTCTTTTTGTAGAAAGTACCGAATTGCTTCATCATACAGAATTTCCTTTTCGCATAGTGAGACTAGTAGCTCTTTTTCAATTGACATCCTTGCCAAATCATTTAATCTTTCATCGTGGTTGCTCAGATAAATTAATTCTAGGCCAAGAAAAAAGATCTCTTCCACACTGCTGATTTGTTTTTAGCAAATCATAGACTATTCCATAACTTTTAAACTAATATTAATCACTCAAAAATAATTTTAAATCATAGAACACAACAAACGTATCTATAAATAATTCACAACAGGAAGAGCAAAAAAATTCACAAACCCACTCATCTACTTGAAATAAGTAACGGCTGTCATGTGTCATCTGTCATTCTCTCTCTCTCTCTCTCTCTCTCTCTCTATATATATATATATATATATATATATATATATATATATATATATATATATATATATATATATATATATATATATATATATAGTATATATATATAATATATAATAATAGTATATAATTATATATTAATATATAAATAATTATTATATATATATATTTATATAATATTACTCTATATATATATATATATTATATTATATATATATTATAGTATATATATATATATATATATAGTAATATATATAATATATATATATATATATTATATATATATATTTAATGAATTAATTAAAAAAATTGGCAAGTGAAAACGCACGGTATTCCAAAGAAAATTTTAAAAAAATACCCATATATGGCAACATCTAACGACGCACGCACGGCAGGCTCGCCTGCCTTAATATCATTGCAAATATAGGATATATTTTATTTCAGCTACGCCTACCTTAAGTAGGCAAGTTGTTAAAACAGATAGATAGGGCAGGCTAAAGCAATAAATAGCATTTTTTGACACCTCTCTGCCCTACTAATACCTCTAATTTACTTATCACATGATTATTATATATCATTTTTTTCAATTTTTTTTATTTGTTTTTTTAATTATTAATTTGTTCTTAAAAATAAGAAAGGCACTGCCTACCCAGCCTATCCCTTAACTACGCCACTGATATATATATATATATATATATATATATATATATATATATATATATATATATATATATATATATATATATATATATATATATATATATATATATATATATTATATATATATATATATATATATATATATTCTTCATCTACCTCCTATAACCAGATTGGGGGTGAGGTGCGTATCACACACCGGAACAGAAAAGTAGTAGAAAAATATGACTCAAATCGAAAAGAAATCCCCCTTTACCGTCCCCTTTATACCTTTAAGTGAGAACTCGTCGCAGTCATAAAAATCCCTCCTAGGGTTTCACGAGGTTACGACGGACGACCCTGACTGTGGTATCTCGTCAATGAGTGGGCTCATCCCCTGAGGAAATTCCACAACTATACTCCCTTACAAACCCAGCCATTCACTTTTGCTATGCACCTTTCTTCTCGCCTCTACCGAACTCACATTCCTATCTTTCAGGCATATTCCTTTACTAACTTAATTCTCTTTTTCTTCGCTCTCCCAGCAGGGCGATTCCCTGCATATTCACCACTATACATCCGCTTAACCAACCGACCATCGCCCATCCTTTCCACATGACCAAACCATATCAATGTACTTTCGTTTATTATCTCATTTACTCTTCTCTTCACACCACACAACTCTCTAATGCGCTCATTCCTCATTTTATTATTTCATCTCACTCCTAACACCCCTTTAAGATTGTCCATCTGAACACATTGTATACCTCTTATCCCAGACCATAGTTTCACTATTATACATTAGCACAGGTAACAACATCCACTCATCCAAAACCCTAGCACACTCAAGTCCCTTAACATCCACCAAGAATTTAATTGCACCAGCCAGCTTTCTACTCATTCGCAACTTTTCCACTACACTCTGCTTCATCCGTTCTTTTTCATCTAAGACATATCCTAAATATTTAAGCTCAGATACTTGTTCCAGTTGCTCACAATCTAACATAACTTCACATTGCTGACTCTTCTCACTCACTACCAAAACTTTACTCTTATCCACATTCAAATCCCTACTTTTACACACCCTGCCAAACTCCTCTATCAACCCTCTCAAACTCTCTTCAGATTCGCCACACAAAACCGCATACAATAAGCAAGGCACTCCTCACTCTCTTCCATTCTCAATGATTCTAACACATTCCCCTCCCAACCCTACCTCTAATTCTTTCATAACCCCATCCTTATGCAAACTGAATAACCATTAGATATAACACAACGCTGCCTCACTAAGCTTTTAAAATTAAATCAATCACTTTCACCTTCGTTTATTCTTACGCACTCCTCACTATCGTCATACATACTTTTGATTCCATTCAGAAGCCTGCCACTAACACCATATATCACTAACATATGCCACAGAGCTTTCCTTTTAATCCTGTCATATGTTTGTTGCATGTCCACTAAACTTTAAATACAATTTATTCTTCTTCTCTCTCATTTTCTCAATCATTTGTTGCAATGTAAAAATTTGACCCACACATCCTCTACCACTTCTAAATGCACCTTGCTCTTCACCAATCAGTCCTTCAGTCACTCGACGTACTCTTTCGACAAAAAATATCAGCACATATATCTTCCCTACAATACTCAATAAACTAATTCCCCTATAGTTCCTACAGTTCCCCTTATCCCCCTTACCCTTATATAAGGGTACTATTACTGCTCTCCTCCAATCCCTCGGAACTATGCCCTCCATAAACGCTTTGTCATACAACTTCCAAATCCATTCAATCACTATCTCGCCTTCATACTTGGTCATTTCACCAGTATTTCCATCTATGTCTGCAGATTTACTTTCTTCAACTTCACTCTCTACCCATTCACTCCTCCTTACTAATTACCTCATCCCCAAAATGCTTATTTCTTCTTGCACCATCAAACCCACACATATTCACTATTACCTTTTCATTACTGTCAATGATGTGCAGATTTTCGAAGTGTTTCCTCCACATTTTTCTCACATCCATTTCATCAGTTACGAAAACACAGTCCTATTCATTATTCTATACAGATTCTCCTTACTTTCATTCATAAACTTTCGAGTTTCCTTCCAGGAAAGGTTCCTATACCCTTGTAAGTCCCCATTCATCCCTCTTCCAAACTGTTCATTTACCTCAGTTTTCCCTTTACGTATATAACTTTTAGTCTTTCTTTTTTCCTCCTCATATAATTTCAAACACCTTTCTTTTGAAACCTCATCATTGGTTTTTAGTACATTCAACGAAGCCTCTTTTTTTAATTTTAACCACTTGCATCACCTCTTCATTCCACCACTCACTGTTAACATTCTTATTTCCTACTTAAGCACAACCACATACTTCTCTTCCACTACTAACAAACGCTTCCTTCATTTGCGTTCAGATTTGTTCAGTTTCATCTTGTTCACATTCAACCGATTTATTTGGAAGCGCTATTAAATACTTTTTCCTTATTACCTTGTTTACTTAACTTCTCACTCTTAATTCTATCCACTTCCTTCCTTATCATCTTAATTTTTATCCAAGCCCCCACTAACTTAGTCTTACATAAAGAAACTTAATGAGCCGATAATCCCATCCCTAACCCCTTCACTGATTTAACATCCGTCACATACTCCAACATCTCCTTCTTCACCAACACAAACTCACTCATACTTTTCACTTCGATACCATCTCTACCTACACCAACTCTAGTATACTAATGATTACTCGTGTTTGAAGAAAGTATTACTTACACACATACCTCTCTCCTCACAGAAACCAATCACCTTCCTACCATTATCATTTTCACCGGTATATATATGATTCGACCTTCGTCGAATGTGGACGCAGTGGAAACCAGAGGAGAAGCGAAAAACAGAAAAATGAGAAGAAAGAGAGATTGGAAAGAAGAAGGAAGGCCTGAAGTTATATTTTGGAAAGGAGAAAATCTGAAAAGTCTACTAAAGAAATGGTCTTACCATATTTTCAGAAGAGAGAATGCATTTGGTTAAAAGTAACAATATCAGCTTAATTAAAATAAAAATATAATTTTATGATTCGGGATTTTAAAAATGCAAAATTTTATACACTTAAATTAATTTCATTTGAAGTCTGGGATGGTGGAGTTTCAAAATTTTTAACATCATATCTTTTGGTAATTTTGGAAAGTTAAATATAAAAATGAAATTAAAAAGAAGAAATATGGGCTCATGTTATAAATCCTTACGTTTTTCTCTAACTCATAAAATTTTAGCGTTAAATTTAAAACTTAGTTAATTATTAAATGTTTGTAAAAAAAATTACTTAAACATTAATGGGATATATTTAATGGAAGTGAGTTTTATAATGTCACATTATATCCTTTTAAATATATATATATATATAATAATATATAATATATATTATAGATATATATAATATATAATATATATATATATTATATACTATATATAATATATATATATATATATAACTAATATATATATATAATTATACTATATATATATATAATATACGTTTGTATGTATGTTAAAATTCCTGCAATATCCTTTAATATTTTTCCAAATAGATTTTTTCCTTCATTTCTTTTACTCCACGCATACTCTCAAATATATGAATCAATTCATCTTTTCCTGTCATTCCTTTTTTGTTTTTAGTTTTATATTTTAAAAACACTCCACGTACTTTCCACCGTCATATTTTGTTCACCAATGCATATTGTTGGATTATTAGCACAAACCTGTGAAATAAATAAATTTATTTTTAAGCCAGAAAGTTGAAACTTTCTTATCTAATGCAATATAAACTAATCTACCCCATAATCTAACTTATGAACCTTACCTAACCTAATTTAACTTAACCAAACCTAACCTCACCTACCTAACCTAACCTAACCTAACCTAACCTTTAACCTACCTAACCTAACCTTAATCTAAACCTAACCTAATAACCTAAACCTAACCCTAACCTAACCTAACCAAACCTTACCTGACAATCATAACGTTACATAACGTAACCTAACCTAAGGTAATCAAATTTCAAATAAAAATAATGATTTATGTTACCTCCCGCAATTAGTTATTGAATTTAACACACACTGTTAACAAATATTTAATTCCTCTTTGTTTTAATGTAATGTAATTAAATACCATAAAAACATAAATTAAACAATAATAAAATATTTGAAGAACATCTTGAAAAAAATTTTTAGCACCAATACAGTTTTAATTAATTTAAATAAATGGTTTAAAACTTTAAATATAAATAAAAAGTTAAAAAGAAAAGAATTAAAAATTTATCGAGCTTCACCAATACTGTAAATATTTGAATAACTTATCTTCTCTTTCATAGGGTAAATTTTACTTTTTATTATTAACAAAACTTCACCAAAGAACGTAAAGAAAAAATTAACATGACCCGAATATGGAATTTAAATTGTTGGAGGTGAAGCTGCGTTTCTCAAAGCGGTCTATTCGTATGAAATGAATTTTCAAAATTCTCTTCCTCTGGTGGCAAGGGGTTGAAAACCCCCTTCTACCATATTGTTCTTTTCGTGAATGGTGGTAATATTTTGTGGAAGTTATTTATCCCACCAACACCAACCTTGCAGCCATGCAGGAAATGGTGATATATAATTATATGATATATATATATTATATATATATATATATATATATATATATAATAATATATTATATATATATAGTATTATATTATATATATAAAAAACAAATTTTAAAGGTGGGCATTAACGCGTTAAAGCGTTAATCGTTAATTAACTCGTTAATTTTTTACGTTAACTTTTAACGCTTTTCGTTAATTTCGAAAGAAGTAACGGGGACTATTAACGAGTTAAAATTTTTCCCTTCTTCGTTAATCGTTACTTTAATTACGAGTTTATAAAATATTTTTCTTATCAGATTTTAAAATTGTATTAGATTCGATTTTGATAAAACTTTTATTTTTCCAAAATTTTCCTAAAACGCTCCTCTGAAATGGCTCAACAAATGTGTTTATTCCTACACGGTTATTATTCCCGTTTAGAAATAGTTAGGGGACGTTTCTTTTGCTGTTATTCTCATTTCTTAATTGCGTTCGCTGAAGAAAAAAGAGATAGTGACTGTTGCCCGTCAATGAGTCATTAACTTCTTTTCGATTCCTTACTTGAACTTGCTTCTTTTGCGACTAGTGAAAAATATAAGAAACTAGGCCTCATAAAGCGTGTAACTTATAAAAAATATAGATATTGTTTAAAATTCTAAGTTAACATATCTATTATTTTTACAATAACTTACTACCTCGGGTGTCCGTAAAAGAATGTCCCAGTTTAAATGCTTTATTATAACAGCGTAATAACAATATCAACAGCATATTCAAATACATCAAAGTTGAAGGTCATTGAACAGGAGTTTTTTCCTACATATGGTTCAAGTTGTGCCCCCCCTTCGTTATAGGGGATACATTCAGCCGATAATCCAATTATCCCAAATATTGGTTAACAAATCCGCGAGTAATGGAAGGAACGGCATGTTCAATTCTGCGTTTCAACTTTGCGTATAATTGGGCAGCCCCATAGGAAGAAATTGCATGGCGTTAAGTCCGGGGACCGGGGGGGCCAGATATATAGAGCTCTGTCGTCTAGACCATTATGACCAACCCACCGATCTGGGAGTAAGTCGTTCAACCACGCTCGCACTATGTGACTCCAATGTGGAGGGCTCCATCTGGCTGCCATATAAAGTTTACCGCTTCATCCTCTAATAATGTGGAAAGAGCATTTGTTTTAACATATCGAGATAGGCGACCTCTGTTACGGTTGCTTCTGCGAAAAAGAAAGGTCCGTAGACCTGGCGTTGGGATATGGCGCAGAAAAAGTTAACCTTTGGGGAATCACGTTCGTGTTTCTACAAGTTCATGCGGATTTTCAGACCCCAGATACGAACATTTGGGCATTTACCTTACCCCTGAGATGAAAGGTGCACTCATTGCTAAACACTACACGATCTAGAAGGGCATCGTCTCGACCTAACACTGCAAAGCAAAGGTAAACCGTAGAGCCTAGTCGTCGGGCTTTAAAGCATGTACAAACTGCAACCGGTATGCACGCATGTGTAAACGTTTCCTTAACACCTTTCACACCGTTGTTTTTGACACCTGCAGTTCGTGACTTGATCTCGGAATGGATTTCTTAGGACTATGAAGGAACGAGGTCCTGATACGGTCCACATCCTGTGCAGTCACTTTGGGCCGTCCTGTACTTTGCCTTTACAAAGACATCCATTAGTTGCCAATTTGCCCATACCATCGGCGAATGTTTTTAGCCACTATGAGGATCACATTGGAAACGTAAACGATTACGCACGTTGAATCGTAATTACAGATTCATACTTACCAAATTGTAGAACACAGAAAGCTTTACGCTCAGGACTTGCCATTGTCAGTATGTGGCGTCACGCACTAAAGAAGACTACATCTGAACGTGTGCATGCGCTTATGTCGACCAATCAGGAACTCGTTCTGGCGCAATTGCATATTCGAAACTATGCAACTTACTCTTCACTTTGATGTATGATATGCTGTGGATATTGTATATTATGCTGTTATAATAAAGCATTGAAACTGGGAAATTCTTTTACGGACACCCGGTATTGAGTATTAATTAATAAGGTATTTACGCTTTGGAAGTATTCTTCGGCAAGCGGCAAAAACATCTGCTATAGGTCAAAGCCTAATTAATTTGTCTTTGATAAACTTCAAAATGAATTGCTTGATATTTTAGCGATATCAAGCTCACAAAAGGGATTGACAATTTTAATTTTTACTCTTCCTACATATTTTAAAGACGGTTAACGTTAACGATTAACGTTAACTTCCGCTACATTCTTTACCGATAAACGCTTTAATGATTAACGCCGTAATATTTTTTGTTAACGATTAAAATTAACGACGTTAACTTTCTCATTAAAGGTGCCCACCTTTTGTATATATATATAATAGGTATATATATATATTATTATATAGATAATATATATATATATATATATTATATATATATATATATATATATATATATATATATATATATATATATATAAAGAAGATGCAAGAAAGCATAATAAAAGAGAAAAACACGAGCAGAATCCGAAAGAATATAACATAATATTGAATTTGAAGTTGAGATGCCATGGATGTTGCATTTTCTGAAGTCCGCGGATGCGATTCTTCTATTTCTACATCCAAGAGGATGCGGACGTGAAAATCTAATATTTAAAAAAAAAATAATTTACAAAACTATAAAATTTTAAAAATATATTGACAAAAAGTATTTTGAATTACTCATTTGGGATATTTTCTCTTTTTAATTCTCTTCCTGTAAAGATTTTGTAACTATTCATCCTAAAAGAGAGGCTCCGGAAATGAGACAGGGTTTGGAGAATTCGAATGCATAACCAGGATGCGAAACGAGGACCTAACTCATCATGTATCTCATCAATCACTAATCCCATCCCCCAATGTCCACCTATTTAAAACATGTTCATTAATATTTAAGCCTAATTAAAGGGGTGCTTTTCACGGTAAATATTCTTTAAAGATATTGAAGAATATTGAAGCTTGATTTAAAGATAGAAATTTCTCCCATTGGTTATCGCAGCAGTAAATATTGAATAGTCACGTGATGAGACTAACATTGGAGAGTTAAACTTTTATATTAATATTATTTATCAACTTTCTTATGCAAAATATAATTTATGTAAAATATATTTACACATCATTATTTAGCGGTTTTTGCTAATAAATTAGCTATAAATTAAGAAAATTTAAACGAATTATCTTCTTTAATATACTCATATTTTCAGTCGTTCCAATAATTTTTAATAATGGTTGGCGCCAAAGTCTTTTAAATATTATATTCGTCACTTTTGATTTATTTTATATTTCTACATATAATTTTTTGAAATTCATTAATTTTAGGTTAGTTTTAGATTTATTTTAAATGTTAATATATTTAACTAATCGATTATTTTAGATAATGGGGCTTCAACGGGATTGGTTGGTTGGGTTGAAAGTGGTAAATGAATTTTAATAAAAAAAATGTAAAGTTCTTTATATTAATTATTCTAATAACAATTTTAATAACGAGTTGCAAGGGGGAGATGGTTTAAGTCAGTAGAGGAAGAAATAGATTTCGGTATGACTATCAGTAAATGTAAGTGTCAAAGCATTATTTAAAGGCAGGAATAGAGCTAACAGAATGTTAGGAATACTAAGCAGTAATGTTAATTATAAAAATAAGGTGATCAGTAAGTTCTATAATGATTATGTTAGACTATTGATTGAGTACTGTGCATAGGTTTGGGTTCCTTATCTAAGGAAGGACATTAATATGCTGGAAGCAGTGCAGCGCATAGGAGCAAGAATGATTTTGATTTTTGGATTTAATAACAAAAGACAGAAAGATATTGAAGAGATTTGTGAGAGGTGAGAGCAGTAGAATTGATAGGACGAAAAGCATTAAACTTCATATTTTGAAGGAGGTTTGTGTAAACGGAGCCACCTCCAAATGTGAGGCATACTCCATACACCTCTATATAGGGCAAGTAACTAGGGTGACATGAAGAAATTCTGTTAAAACCTCAGAATTAAAAAGAGAGGTAATGTGATCTTTTCAATAAAGATCACAAGAAAAAGAAACCCCAATAATATGAAGGACAGAAGAAGGTTTTAGTTGTGCGAAAGATTATGTCAAGTTGAAAGAAGAAGGAACTGAGTTTTTGGGGTATTGATAACAACCTTGTTCTCGATGAGCCAATTATAAATTAGAGAAAGATCAGAAGTTAGATGCTTCAAGGCTGACCTTCTAAATGAAAGGAGTATTGAATGGTTGAGTCGTCGGAAAATTAGAAAGAGAGTTTGTGATAGGACAGAACCCTGATGAACACTACTATTTATTTATTTAAAGGATGAACAGTGGCCGTCTACAACAGCTGCTATAGAACGACCGGAAAGGACATCAGAGAGGTCACATAGAGAAGGATAGATAATGAAAGAAGGAAATTTAAAACTCAAAGCTTTGTACCAGACTCTATCCAAGGCTTCGATATGTCTAATAATACCACAGTGATAGATTCTCCAAAAATGACAAAGGGTAGATGACCGAGAATAAGAAAGAAAAGGAACAAGATCACCAGTAGAGCGTTTCTTGCGATAGCCATTCTGGCGATCAGGAATAAGATTTAAAAAAAAATTTCCAAATTTCCAAATCCAAATTCCAAGTTTCCAAATCTTCCTTTTAAGAATAGATTCGAAAACTATAGAAAGAACAGAATTCAAAGCTATATATATATATATATATATATATATATATATATATATATATATATATATATATATATATATATATATATATATATATATATATATATATATATATATATATAATTAAATACTTGAGTTCTCCCATTAAAACATTTTCTTTATTTAAATCGTTTTCTATTGTGGATTCCATGATTAACTTTAATAATATTTCAAGTTATTCTTTTTTCTTCTATCATTCTAAAGTATTTTAGTAATATTTTTATTATTTTATTTGTTTTATTAAATATTTTTTGTTATAAAATATTATTTATTATGTATAGTATTTAAACATATCATTTATAAACATAGTATTTATAAACAATTTTATACTATAAATTCACAGATACGATATCCGCCAATTGCTTTGGGCACGGATTAGTGCTATTTTTAATGTGTTAAAAGCGTTATTTAATAGCGGCTATTCTTCCCTTTTTCGTTTCAATTTTGCATAATCTTTTATATTTATTATGTAATAATTTCATTTATTTGACCAACTTTTGCAAAAAAAATAAGAGAATATTATCGTAACATTATGAAATTTGCAAAAAATAGATCGTTTCTATAATGTCAACTCGTGCTGAGCACGAGTAGCACGAGTGCAGGAGTCGCCTCTGATATATATATATATATATATATATATTATATATATATATTAATATATATATATATATATATATATATATATATATATATATATATATATATATATATATATATATATATATATATATATATATATATATATATATATATATATATAAATCTTATTACGTTTGGCAAAATCAAATTTTAATATTATTTTAAACCCAAAAAATAAAAAATATCTGATTATAACTGATAAACTCCCCCAAACATTTTAATATTAGTAAAATAAATAACTTGAAATAAATGTCGATAACTCATTATAAAGAACTAACTAAGAAGGACTATAAAGACTTTGTGGAAGAAGTTATTTATTAATAACTTAATCAGTATTATTATTAAAACCAATATTTTTCAATACTTTGAAAAATGCTTAATGTAATATTTTACTTTTTAATTACTTCGAAATAAAAAACTAAAAGATTTATTAATTCTTCACACAGTTGCCAGTTTTATTTATATAATATATATAATATATATATATATATATATATATATATATATATTAATATTATATATATATATATATATATATATATATATATCTATATATATATATATATATAATATATATATCAGCGGCGACTTCAATAACTTTTTCTATTCACGTGCTCTCTCTCTCTCTCTCTCTCTTCTCTCTTCTCTCTCTCTCTCTCTCCTCATCTCTCTCTCTCTCTCTCTCTCTCTCTCTCTCTCTCTCTCCTCTCTCTCTCTCTCTTTTCTATATATATATATATAATATTATATATATATATATATATATATATTATATATAGTATATATATATATATATAATATATATATATTTATAAGTATATATATATATATATATATATAATTTATATATATCATATATATATATATATATATATATATATATATATATATAATATATATATATATACACATTATATAAATATAAATATTTTTCTTTATATATATATATTATATATATATATA
>JABUQX010001093.1:25000-27500 GCA_015478945.1 Trachelipus rathkii
TAATATATATATATATATCAGCAATGGGAGAGAATGTTTTCAGTGATGTATTTATTTCTGGTGTCTCGCCTCGTGCAGACTTCAAATATATAGAAGAATATTTTCTTAATTTTTGATTTTTTTTTTTTCTCCGTCGTGCTTTCGGAAAACATATTCTTCCGCTGTGTTCGGAGTAGCTGTCAATGAAAATTGACGGTGCTACAAAATGAGTATCGCACGCGCTGATTAATTAGACTTTTTTATTTTATTTTTTTTACATACATTTTTTTTTTTTTTTATATAAAGTACGTAAAGTTTTAAAGGGTATTTTTTTTAATATAGATTTAAAAGTGTCATATATAATAATAATTATAGCAAGAAAATTTTATTCCTTTGAAAATGAAAGCCTTATTTGCTTTAATGGAGAGAAATTTTTATTATTATAATTATTAGAATAATTATTATTATTATTATTATTATTATTATTATTATTATTATTATTATTATTATTATTATTATTATTATTATTATTATTATTATTATTATTATTATTATTATTATAATTATAATTATAATTATAATTATAATTATAATTATAATTATAATTATAATTATAATTATAATTATAATTATAATTATAATTATAATTATAATTATAATTATACTGTACTTAGGCTTGACTTGATAAAGATGGGCTTTTCAAAGTTGGAAGACCAGTTTCTAAGTTTTCGGATCCCCAAACCGACAGGAAATCCAAGCTATGTCGGCAGTTGACTCGGAAATTTCCATCACTTCATTAGATTTTGGCTACGTTAGGGTCTCTAATGTCGGTGAGAAATTTTGGGGTCAGGAAGACCCTTTTCTTTTCTGAGTTTTTTTAACCTGAACTTTGAGGTTTAATGCCCCAAAAAGGGGGTTTTGGTTCCCATAAGGTTTTAAATGATCAGTAGACCATTTAAGATGATTTCATTCTATTAATCGTGGCCTTTTACCACAAAATCGATATTTAATTCATCTTTCTACGTGATCTGGTTGTCTTATTACATTGAAAAACATAATCGAAAGAAAATCATTACTATTATTTAACACGCGATATAATCGACGTTGTAATAACCAGAAATGCCAGTTCACCAATCAGATAGTCATATTCCTCTAACGTCACTAAGCCCCACCCCTTTTTTATTTCCACCTCAATTTAGAAGAGTTCTAAGTGACATATCCCCTTCGTACCCTTAGCTGGTGGTGTCATCTAGAATCTGACCCGGTTTCATGCCGTTACACCCATGTAGAGGGGTGCTGAGCCCCCTAAGTAAGAAATGGCAGCAGCTAGATCAAAAAAATAGCCAACAGGAAGTTGGCTATCTCAAGTAAGAAATGGCAGCAGCTAGATAAAAAAAATAGCCGACAGGACTCGTCTGATGAATAGTTATTAGAGAAGAGGCCGAAGACTGAGTTGACCCATGTACCAGAGCATTGAGCCAGAGCCAGAAGAAAAGCACAGAGTGCGTAACAGAGGAAGATGGAGGAAAAATGACGAAGAACATATCGAAGACTGAGAATGTTCGTGTGTTGGAGCAAATGATCCAGTGTTGTAGCCGGTGGCGGTGCGATGTCGTGCTGAGTTTGCATACATTCGCTTAACAGCACATTATTGGTGTCAACGTATATGTTTACGAACCCGTAGAACTCGATTATGAAGGTTTCGAGTTTTTACGGGTAACCTAAGAGCCCCCTAAGCGGGGACTCCAGACGAGAAATGAAGAAATAAAGACAAAAGCACAGAGTGCATTAGATAAGAAGATGAAGGAACGATGACGAAGGTTGATGATTTTAGGGGAATCAGAAACGGTAATATCCCACATGAGATTTGGACCGAACCGCAAAAATGATGTTTACCCTTAAAATGAAAATTTAACGGTAAATGGAGCTAATATTTTGATAATTACATAGAGGATCACTATGGGAATCACCAAATGTTGCACAAATTATGAAACTTATCATAACGAGCTTATTATATAGATACTCTCTAAATATTCATCATTCTGCCTATATTTCATAATACATTGGTTGAGTTAGTCTTTCCATACCTAACCGGACTATTCATTGTCTAATGTAACCTGCTCTAATTTGGCTTGAAATACTATCTTGGCTCATATAACTTATTAATTACGATACTCTCTCTTTCTCTCTCTCTCTCTCTCTCTCTCCTCTCTCTCTCTCTCTCTCTCTATACTATATATCATATATATATATATATAATAATATAATATATACTATATATAATATATATATATATATATATTATATCTATTATATAATATATAATATAATATAATATATATAATTATATATATATATTATATATATATATATAGTATATATATATATATATATATATATATATATATATATATATATATATTATATATATATATATATTCTTTATATATATATATATATTATATATATATTCTTATATATATTATATACTATATATATGCATATTTCCTTACATAACTCA
>JABUQX010001093.1:32500-42500 GCA_015478945.1 Trachelipus rathkii
TATTATATATAATATATACGTGATTAGCATTTTTTCATATAATACGGATATGACAACACTATATATAGTATAATATATATAATATTATATATATATTATATATATATTAATATATATATATAATATACATATATATATATATTAAAATATAGTATTATATTATATATATATATATATATATATATATATTATATATATATATATATATATATATATATTATATATAAATATATAATATATATATATTAGTATTTATATATAATATATATATATATATTTATATAATATAGTATTATATATATTATTATTTTTAATATTAGCAATTTAATAATAATATTATTAATATAATAAATAATAAATAATAATAATATAATAATAAATATAATAATAATAATAAATATAATAATAATAATAAATAATAATCTAATAAATAATACTCAGATGTATTAAATTAATAATCAATATAAATCAATAATTATTATACATATACATAATAATACATAATATAATAATAATAAATAATAATAATAATATAATAATATAATAATAATAATAATAATCTATAAATAATAAGTAATAATAATAATATATATATAATATGAATAATAGGAGCCAATATAATCACGCAGATTTTATGATCAAATTAACACAAAAAGGGAAAATAATTTTATTAGTTCTGTTAAAAAAAATTCAATTTTTAACTCATTATTATTTTACCAGGATTCCAAAAATATATTTTATTTTAATTTAAATATTTTTATACCAAATACTATATTATATATATACTGTATGCCCTCATGTATAAATATTGTATCACGATCACTGCTTAACTAATCTGTTCCGATTTTCCCTTAATAATCACTGACTAATTTCTTAATAATTTCTGAAGATTATCTTAATACTTCTCGCAACATTTATACTATGAAAATATAAAAACAATCTATCCTAAAACCAGTTTCAAATAATTGAATAAGATGGCATTTATAAAACTCAAGTTGAACGTTAACGTTGGGAAAACGTCATTTCTGACTAGTATTATATGTTCATGGTGATCAATAATATTTGGAGAATCTCAAAGGAAAATATTCTATCGCCGATCAATGTATTTATTGCTCTTCATTATTATAGTCATATAATTCACTGGACAGATATACGTCATATGATAATGATATGGTGAGATCATTATTTGTATGTTATATTACAAATTTGACTTGAGTCCTTGATGTGTATAATTATGGCAGTCATTTAACCTGTTATATTATTAAATATTTTAGTTCGACGACCATCAATTTATGGCTTACATAAAGATAAGTAGTTCTGTTGCATCTACCAATCTTGGGAAATATAATACTTTTAAAGTTCTTTTCCTTACATAAACATTTTCGGTCAATTTTCCCTCTTCACACCAACTTTCGCAAATACCACTCACATTCAATGCGTCTTGTTTCGGATCTTCGGTTTTATCGCGTGTGTCTTTTATCTGACCTAATATGAGGGAGATTCATGCAGGTAGCTAACATTCAGATTTTTAGCAACTAAATGTTGTCGATGGATGAAGCAGTGTATTGCTAACACCCCGGGTACAACCACACAAACCGACCAGAGAGTAAATGATTCTTTGTGATGAACATACCTATGAAATCTTTAATGTTTTTTAAAAAAAAAACGCGAAGATCACACAATTATAATTAATCCTGTGACTTCGTTAAATCCATTTTAGTGAAAAACGCTAGATAATATAACTCAGTGGAGGTATGTGTAAGATGGTAGATAGTTTATTGATTTTTTTCTTTTTGATAATGTGTTCCACAAAAATCTGCTTGTGTGCACACTACATCTACATAGCACGCTCACTACTCTTTCCTAAAAAATTGAAATATCGCTTTATATGTGTTTGTCTGCTAAGATAAAGATTCCTTCTTCAATTTTTTTGCACGCGTAAAAGGAGAGTAGTCCTTCTTCGCTAGAATTTCTTAGATTTCCCTATTAGTAGTACGGAACATAAATTGTCCAATAATAAAAAGTGTTTAGTTTAGACCATTCTTACTACTTAGGTTGAAGAAATTTTGTTTGTATTTCAATAAAAAAATTCTTTACAACTGCTATACTGCAGAGTAGCTTTTTCAAGTTTGTGTGATCGCAGAGTAATTTGCGATCTCCATCTAATGGGCTGACGACCACAGAGTCTAAATTATTACTAATTCTAATATCCCGATATTAACTGTGTTGTTGCTTCAAGAAATTCTTTTAATGATATCAGATTGCAGCGTTTTGATTGATAAAGATATGCTATTTTACAACTCTAAACAAACTGGTCTTAGGTATAACAAAGTATTAGATCTTTTTCGCTGGTATTAGAAACAATCGGTTTGTTTATTTACTGGGATTGTATGGCTCTTGAAGACTAAGCGCGAGAAGTGAAGATATTGTAGACTCCCGACACAATACTATTCGGTTTAAGATTAGTGAATAGATTTCGTGGTGGTAGTTTTTTTTTTACACTTCGACGTGGGTTCCCTTCTGAATTTTTATTTACTATTTCAGTTCGTTATGTAATAAGTTAATGATCAAATATTAATATGTTCATATATGTCATTGGAGGTGAAATTCTCAACGACATAATACACTAAAGCACTTTGTGGAAATTTTCTTTCATGTTTTTAGAATGGGGCAAATAAAAGGATAAAGAGAAGCTATTTCTGGGCATACTATATGACTCATACTATATGGGGAATGGGTGCTAGTAGGTTAACTTCATCTTATATATATATATATATATATATATATATATACTATATATACTCACTCACTCTATATATATATATATATATATATATATATATATATATATATATATAATATATAATATATAATATAGATATATATAATATATATATATATATATATATGATATGTATATATTTGTGTAGTGTATATATATCACTCCTAGTAGTATATTTAGTATAAGTATATATTTACGTATTTTATATTAGTTATAGTGGTGTTCATTATGTGGTATATATATATATTATTGTCGTTATTGAGGCTGAGGTATGGAGTGGGTGAGTGTCGCTATAGTAATTAGGTAGTAGTAGGGGTGATATAGTTAAGTTAGGTGATATATATGATTACGTATATTATATTTGTTCTAATCTAATCTCTCCTATTGTTATTTTTATTAATAAGTTACAGTTTCTAAAGCAGGTGATTGATAAATTGTTTCAGTGTAGCTGTCTTTCTTCATTGAGAGTGCGGATCGGATCTAGTAGTAATTAGCCTCACTTGTAATTGTCTAACGCGATCCTCTTGTTCGATGGTTTCGTGGTCTGGGCGAGTGTAATATTTTTTTTTGTCATTATTATTTTGCAAATTTCTGCAGCAACAAAGCACTGTTTTAGTTGCGCTTATGTCCGGCTGTATCTTGATTCTTGTGGTCGGGGCTGCTCCTCTAATCCCTCTATGTAAGCCCGCTGAAAAATGCCGTGTATCCAAGGGTGGTCCTATTACCTTACTTCCACTTTCTTTGGATTTATAATATGTAGCGATGTTTCAAAGCAGTGATATCGATGCAGGAGATGAAATCTTCCGAAATGCCTTCTTTTTTGGGGAGCGCATTCGGACTAGTGGTGGAAGATTCGCCTCCTGTTTATCATTTTGTCTTATACGGCGACGCTGTTGTCATGGTGTCGAAGTCCTTGCGCGAGTGAAACATTTTTTTTTCAGTCTTCTTATTATTGCAAATATTGTGGCAACTAGCATCATTTTGTTATCGCATGTCGGCGTTCCTTCTGACTTTGGGTTCTGGTTTGCTCCTGTCTACTTAAAATCCTCCTATATGAATTGCGTGTAGGTCCCCTAAAGGGGTTTCCTAATTACCATCCTTCTTCGTTGGATTTAATTTAAGTATTTGATATTTCAAAGCAGTGATTATCGAATTGCAGGAGATTGAATCTTTCGAAGATGCTCTTCTTTTTTCTGGTGGAGGGTGATCGGACTAGCATCAGGCTTCGCCTTGGCCAATCTACATTTTCCTAAACAGGCGACGCATTTTGTCGGATGTTCAAGTCTGTCGCGAATGAAGATTTTTTTCTTGCTTATTTATTGAAATTTTTGTCTGCAACAAGCAGTTCTGTGTGCGCATGTCGTGGTTTCTCTTTGATCTTTGGCGTTGCGTCCTGTAACGCAAGAGCCCCCAGAGAGAATGCGCGGGTGTAGCCTCAGAGAGATTTCCATATCACGGCCTTTGTGATTTGAATATTGATAGTGTTCCAAGTTTCATAAGCGTATATTTATTGAAGCAGGAGATTTGAAAACTTCGAAGATGACTTATTTTTTGGGGAGGCGGATGGTACTAGTGGTTAGACCTCCTGTCATATTTTTCTAACGGCGACGCTGTTGTTGATGGTTTGAGTTCCTTGCGCGAGCGAAATTTTTTTTCGTCTTATTGCAGAATTGTCGTATGAAGCTTATGTTGTTGCTGCCTGTTGGGCGTTCCTTGACTTTGGTCGGTGTTTAGCTGTTTTTGCCTCCATTGAGCATATGCTTCCTGAAGAATTGCTTTGTAGCCCCATGAAGGGTTCTTCTAACCATCCTTTTCGTTGGCATTTTAAATATGTATCGAGTTTCAAACTTAGTGAAATCGAAGCATGTGAAACTTAAAACTGTATACGAAATATCGTTTTTTTCTGGGGTGTCGGATCTGACTAGTGGTTTATACCCTCTTGTACATTGATCCTAAAGTGGACTGCTGTGTGCTGATGGTTCGAAGTCTGGCGCCGGTGAAATTGTTTTCTTCTGCTATTAGCAAATTTATCGCAACAAGCATGTTGTGCCCATATCGGACCGTGGCCATTTGACTTTTGGTTTGGTTGCTCCTGTTAACTCGGAGCAATAGCAGATGCCGTTTAGCCCCGAGCAGGGTGTCGCAACTCACGCCTTGCTATGGCTTTGAGATAAAAGAAAAAATAATCGAGTTTCATAAGCAAGATGATATTGAATGCAAGAATGAAACTTTCGAGATGCTTCTTTTTCTGGGGAGGCGGATCGCGAATAGTGGTAGTCTCCTGTACATTGTCTAACCGCGACGCTGTTGTCGATGGTTCGAGTCTGGCGCTGGTTGAAATTTTTCTTCGTCTAATTGCAAATTTGTCGTCAACACAGCATGTTTGTGCCATTGTTTTGGCGGTTTCTTTGATTTTGGTCGTTGCTTCCTGTAATCCCTAGGATACTCCCAGAAGAATGCGTAATCTTCCTCCAGCAGGGGTTGTCTAACACCTCTCTATGGATTTAAATAAGTATCGAGTTCAAAGCAGTGATATCGAGCAAGAAAACTTGAAAACTGTAAAGATATACTTATTTTTTTGTGGTGTCTGATCGGACTAGTGGTGGACTTTCTGTACATTGTCTATACGGTTGACGCTGTGTGTGATGGCTTCGATGTCTGGCGCGATGTGAAATTTTTTCTTCTTCTTATTATGCAAATTTAATCGCACAAGAATGATGTTCCATGTCGGCGTGGCCTGACTTTGGTTGTTGCTCCTGTAACACGGGAGCAAATTAGCAGAATGCTGTGTAGCCCCAGTAGCGGGGTTTAAAAAAGCACCCTTTCTACTGGTTTAATAACTACCGTTTCAAGGCAGTGCTATCGAAGCAGGGAGACTTGAAAAACTGTTGCCGAGATACCTTCTTTTTCTGGAGTGGCAGATCGGACTAGTGGTTAAAGAGCCTCAAGTACATCTCTTCTAACGCGGGTACGTTGTTCGATGCGTTCGAGTCCTGGCGCGAAGTGAAACTTTTCATCGTCCTTATTATTGCCAAAATTTTATCGCAACAAGGCATCTTGGTGCCCTATGTCGGCGTGGCTTGACTGGTTGGTTGCTCCTGTTACCCAGGAGCAACCCATCAAAATGCGGTGTAGCCCCAGCAGAAGTTCTATATCTATACTTTATATCTGTATCTCTTATTCCAGACCATAGTCTCACTACTATACATTAGCACAGGTAATAGCATACCGTCATGTAAGACCCTAGCACACTTAAGACTTATTCCCTTTGCATCCACTAAGGATTTAATTGCACCAGCCATCTTCCTTCCATTCACAACTTTCATACTACATTCTGCATCATCCGTTCCCTTTTCATCCACATATATCCTAAATATTTGAACTCAGAGATTTGTTTCAGCTGCTCAACATCTGACATAACTTTACATAGAGAACTATCCTCACTCAAAACCATAACCTTACTCTATCTAAGTTTTACTTTCAAAGCCCTCCTTTTACACACCTGCCATATCTCCTACTAATTCCCTCAAAGCTATTTCAGATTCGCCACACTAAACTAAATCATCTGCATATAATAGGTGGGCACCCTCCACTCTCTTTCAATTCTCACTTACTCTACCATGCTCTGCTACATCACCCCACTCTGATTCTTCATAACCAATCTATACTCATATATTTATAGTATATTATATATATATATATATATATATATATATTATAGATATATACTATATATATAATATATATAATATATATATTATATTATAATATATATATATACAATATTATATCATTATAATTATATATATATCATATAATATTATATATAATATACTATATATATATATATTATAAGATATATATATTATATATATATATATATATATATATATATATACACATACAATATATATATTATATATAATATATAATATATAAATATATATATATATATTATATATATATATATATATATATATATATTATATATATATATATATATATAACTATATATTATATATATATATATATATATATATATATATATATATAATATATATATTATATATATATATATATATATATATATATAAATATATTATATATATATATATATATATATATATATATATAATTATATATATATAATATATAATATATATAATATAATATAGTATATTATATATATTATAATTATATATATGATATATATATATATATATAATATATTATATATATATACAATATATATATATATATATATATATTAATATATATATATATATATTACTATATAATATATATATAATATATATTATATATATATAATATATAAAGTATATTATATATATATATATATATATATATATATATATTATATATATCTATTATAATATAATATATATATATATATATATATATATATGATATACTATATATAAATATATATATAATATATATATATATATCTATATATATATAAAATATATATATATATATATCCCCATATACTATATATATATATATAATATTAATATATATATTATATATATATATATATATATTATATATATAGTATATATAATATATATATTATATATATATATATATTATATATATATATATATATAAAAATATATATAATATAATATATATTATATATATATATATATACTAATATTATATATAATATATATATATATATATATTATATATATATATATATATATATTATATATATATATATATATATATATATATTATTTTTAATTGAATCAATTCAAGCCTTTGATATATTTCTTTTACAACCTAAAAGAAAAATAATAATTATTTTTCTCCGGCTCCGGTCCAACTCCGACTATAGTTTCTGCACTGTTTGAAATTTGTGAAGTAATTTCTGGCAATAAATTTTTTCAACGTATATAAATATTTTTTTGAAAAAGATTTATGCCCAGAATCCGTTCCGTTTCAATACTCCGGCGCGGGCTCAGATCCGCGCTGAATCCGACTAAGGTTTCTGCACTACTTGAAAATTGTTCAGCACGTTTTTCCCTTCCCTGGCCAAAAAAAAAAAATTAAACTTTTCACCAAAAAACATATTTATGAGGAACAAAATTATACCCCGAATGCGGCTCATTGTCCGACTCGCGGATCCGGATCCAACTAAGGTTTCTGCACTATTTGAACATTGTTCAGCACGTCTTCCGGCAATAAATTTTTCATCTAAAAAAAATATTTCTTGGAAAAATTTAAAACAGGATCCGGCTCTAACTCCGGCTCCGGTTCGACTCGGATCGGAAATCGGACGTAAGGTTTTTGAACTATATGAAAATTAGTCAGCAAGTCTTCTGGCAATACATTTTTCAACTAAAAAATTTTGCTCTTGAAAAATATTTTAACAAGAATCTTGGCTCCGGATCCGAACTACCGGATCCTGCTCCGGATCCGACTCCGGATCCGACTCCGGATCCGACTCCGGATCCGACTCCGGATCCGACTCCGGATCCGGATCCGGATCCGGATCCATCAAAGGTTCCTGCACTATTTGAAATTGTTCAGCACATCTTCTTTCAATAAATTTTTCCCCTAAAAAATATTTCTTAGAAAAAATTCATACCCAGGACCCGGCTCCGGGCTCGGCTCCGGGTTCGGCTCCGGATCCGGCTCCGGATCCGACTAAGGTTTCTGTACTAATTGAAAATTGTTCAACACGTCTTCTGGCAATACATTTTTCGCCTAAAAAGATATTTTTTTGAAGAAATTAATACCACAGGATCCCGCTCCGGCTCCGGCTCCGGCTCCGAGTTCGTCTTTTTCGGCTTCGGATCTGACTAAGGTTTCTGCACTATTTGAAAATTGTTTCTCTAGCCACTTCTTTCTATCAATAAATTTTTCACAAAAAAAATATTTTTCGAAAAAAAATCATACTCCGGCTCCGACTTCGACTCCGGCTCCGGCTCACGCCTCCGAATCTGGATCCGATTAAGGATTCTGCACTATTTGAAAATTGTTCAGCAAGTCTTCTGGAATAAATTATTCATCTCAAAAAATTTTCTCTTGAAAAAATTTATACCAAGGCTAAGGCTCCGAGATCTGGATCCGGACTCCGGACCCGACGTAAGGTTTTGCACTATTTGAAATTTTTTCAGTACGTTTTCTGGCATTAAATTTTTCACCATAAAAAATATTTTTTGAAAAAATTCATACCCAGGCTGGCTCTGACTCCAGCTCCGGCTCCTACTCAGCTCCGACTTCCCTTTCGGCTCCGGATCTGACTCAGGTTTCTGAACTATTTAAAAATTGTTCAGTACGGTCTCGGCAATAAAGTTTTCACACTAAAAATATTTTTTTAAAGACAATCTACCAGGATCCGCTCCGGCTCCGGATCCGGATCCGGATCCGACTAAGGTTTTCTGCACTATTTGAAATTGTTCAGCACGTCTTCTATCATAAAATTTTCACTCTAAATAAAATATTTTCGAAAAAATCATACTCTGGCTCCGACTCCATCTCCGACTCCATCTGCGACTTTGAATCCGGCTCCGGCTCGACTCCAAATCCGGATCCGATTAAGGATTCTGCACTATTTTAAAAATTGTTCAGCAAGTCTTCTGGCAATCAGATTTTTCATTAAGAAAATTATTTCTGAAAAAATTATCCCAGGATCCCGTCTGCCGAATCCGGATCCGGATCCGGATCCCGGGCCTGACTAAGGTTTTCTGCACTTATTTGAAAATTGTTCAGAGGCGTCTAATGGCCGTTAACTTTTTTTGCCTTACTCTGTTACTTTTTACTCCTATTTCACCGAAAAGGTCTTGCTCCTGCCTCTCCGGCTCCGGCTCCGACTTCCCCTTCGGCTCCGGATCTGACTAAGGTTTCTTTCTTTTGTGCACTATTTTGACAATTGTTTTAGCAAGACTTCTGGCATAAAAATGTTTCTCTCAAAAAAGATTGCTTCTGACGAAAAAATTTATACTCTTGCCGGCTCTGACTCTCGCGCTCCCGACTGTCGACCTCCGGCTCCAACTCCGGATCCGGATCCGACTAAGGATTCCGCACTATTTGAAAACTGTTCAGCACGTCTTCTTCTGCAACAACTTTTTATCTAAAAAAAAATTTTCTTAAAAAATTTAACTACCCAGAATCCGGCTCCCGCTCCGGATCCGGATCCAACTAAGGTTTCCTGCACTATTTGAAAAATTGTTCAGCACTTCTGGC
>JABUQX010001093.1:55000-72981 GCA_015478945.1 Trachelipus rathkii
TTAAAATTTTTGCGAATAGTTACAATTGAGGGTACTATAAATCTGTGTTTAGTGAAAGTGTTTGTTTTTCAATCCTTACTTTGTTTTAGTTAAATGTTTTATTAAATTATATCATCTAGTAATCATTCATTCTTTTCTGTGAAGTTCTGCGATTGGTATTTTAAAAGATAAGTTCTAGTTTTAATTTTTTTTCTTTTTTTTAAAGTTTTTGTAGTTGTAGGTTTTTAGCAAAGCTAATACTGCCTATTCAAGTGGGGAAAGGTCAGATAAGTTTGAGTTTTATTTTTTTTATTGTACAAAATATAATCTTTAATTAATTTTGGCACTTAAACTTTTTAATCTAGGTTTTAGCATATGAACAATTTTATCTCGATTTCTCCTTTTGTTTTTGTCTGTTTTTGTCTTTTGTTTATTTTTTTGTGTGTAGGTGTGTGTAGGTGTGTGTGTGTGATGGCAGATTTGCGTGGGTGCGGACTTTCTATTGACTTTACCAACATCCACGGCTTACAATCTAATTCTGCTTCCGTGGAATACCACCTTTCTAATTCTAACACTAACCTTTTACTCTTGTCTGAGACTCAGATGGCTAAGAATTCATCCTCTAACTTGTTTATTGTATCCAACTATAACTTATATCATAATTTCCGTCTGAAGGGTGGAGCGTGTGCTTATGTAAACATTAATACTCTGTAACACATCTCGAGAATCTCGAATCTTCTACTTCCCCGATGTCTCGGCTCAAATTCTTTCTTCTTCTTGCTTCTTTGCTTCTCTCCTGTTCTCCTAACAGAACAGATGTTCACGTAACTTATATCTCACAAGTAATCTCATCCGCTACCTCATAGTGATAGCGTTTTCACTCATCACAGGAAGTGGATTCGACCTCATCATGTCGCCTCCCTCACCTTACCTGACGACACATCCGTGCCGCTCGTATACCACACTTCTGTGAATGCATGCAATCTTGCAACCTGTGTGTCAGCCGACTCGCATGAGTCTAAATCATTTAGCATCTCAACGATCTGGAGAACTATAAAGAAATCTTACACAACATATGGGTGTCCCACCACTCTTGAACGACACTTGACCTATGTCTTCACCACTAGTCCTTCCTCTATTAAATAACCACGTTCTTCGCTCCTATTTTTGGGTAAGTCTGACCAACCCGTGTGTCCTAGTATCATTATATCACTTCAAAACTCGTGTGCCTACTTGCTCGCCTGCTAGACTGTGTGTGCGAATCGTATCGCGTACACATATGACACGTTGACGCGCGTGAAGGGCGTCTACTATGCAAGTTACTGCGCGTTAATTCAACGGTGACGTGTCACAGTAGTCAGGGATAAGAGTGATACGTCTTCGTGTGCCTGCTGTATGCAAAGTGCCCGGTGTGCGCAAACCAATCACTCATACGCACCAGCTCACTCTGCCTATGTTGCGACAGCATATAACATACGTAGTGTGGTGTGCCCACATTTCCTCACCACTCCTTGTCATCATCACACATGCAACTTCCCCTGATTACTATGGTGACGCCGCCTCCTCATTATTATACGCGCATTGGATATGTAGTGAGCGTACGATCTCATATCCTGTGTGATCGGTCCGCGAATAACATTTTGCCTCATGATCAGCTCCATGCGTAACCTCTTCGTGATCGTTCTATGGTCCTAGCCTCACTACTTCTCGTAAATCTCTTCAGCTGACCCTCACCCTCTCATCATAAGGAAGTGCAGCAACCTCCTTGTGGTTCTCTACTGACCAAATTTTTCTGGCAGTCTTGCCCAAAACAGCTTAACAATCTTCTTTAAATCTGCCTTTCCTCCCTCTTATCCAATTTCTGATGGTTCTGTTGCTTATTCTCCAACTGAAAAAAACAATCTCTTCGGCCTCCTATTTTTCCTCCAACTCAACACTGGACGATTCTGTCATTCCTTTATTCTCCTCCTTCTCGCCCTTGGTGTCCTATGACTTCTGCCTGTGATTAATTTGATCGGGTGCATGGGTTCCTGAATCTATGACGCTTAGGAATGCGGTGACCCTGATGCATTCCCCAAGTAGTTATTTGGGGGTGTTGCTTCCGTGTTGTCCCCCCCTCGTTCAGCTATATGCTCTATTCAAACTAGCACTTTCCCCTAGTGATGGAAGCACGCCACATGTCGCAACCGATTTCCGAAAAAAGGAAGCCGCTGATCCTTCTAAAATTATCGCCCTAAGCTCTCACTTGTAAATATTCAATCTAAGATCTTTAAAACCTTCTCACTCTCACTTCTTAGATCATTCTGGAACTTATTCCGTTTTCCGATCGCCAGTACAGGCTTTCGGCGCTCGGGTCTACTGGCGATATACTTTTCCTTTCTAACCGATTTTACAGTATTCCGCCCTTAGAACTACGGGGAGGCTTGCTGGGTGGCGCTTGACATATCCAAGTTTGATCGGGATTTGCCACGCGTCACGCTGCTCCAAAGCTCCCCTCCAGTGGTGATCCACCCTCTCTTTGCTAACTTATATCTAGGCTTTCTTCAAACTCGCTCCCAATATCGCTGTTGTTTATGGCGGACTTCTTCCTCTTTTTCTGTTAATAGTAGGGTTTCTCAGGTTCTGTCTTCTCCTACTTATATTTCATACTTTTCATTAACGATCTTTCCACCTGCACATCTCAACTCTGTCCATCATATGCTGATGACGCGACCCTTCTTTTTACTCATTTCAAATCTGCCCCCTCTTTTACTTCTAGAATTGCTATCTCGTCTTTATCTTTCCGAATCTATTCTCCTCTGATTTGGATATAATTTCCGGGTGGAGTTGTCTCAACCTTCGTGAAATTCAATTCTTTAAAAAACCCAACTTCTACAAAATCTCCCTCTCTAAAACCCTTTCTAACTTTCCTCTCTTTTTCGACGGCTCTCTTGTCTCTCTGTTGACAATAATAATACATCCTTTAGGCCTTTACATAAAACAAAAAGATGTCTTGGACAACCTCAAATCACAAACGGTTGCTTAGGGCAGCCTCAAAGAAACTGGGAGTTCTTGTTAGACTGGAGACTTTTTTTTTCGTCTTCTCAGTTACACAGCTATACAAGAGTCTCATCCGCCCTTGCATTGGGGTACTGCTCTCATATCTGGGAGGGGCTCTGGTTTCACCCGTCTTGGGACAGGGTCGAGTCAAGGCCAAAAGGCTTATAACTGTTCTGTACTTTTTAGTTCACTTGACGCTCTATCTTTGGGGCGCAATATTGGTTCTTTACTCTATCCTAAGGTACCGCAGCGGCAGGTGTCGAGGGAACTTTATCCTAGCGTACACACCTTTACATCGCCCTCGCTTAGCACAAGGGGATGCTGTATCTGGCGCACGAGATTGTGTTGATATTGCGGAACTCCAGAGCTACGTTCCGCTGCGGTGCTTCCTTCTTCCCTGCCACCTCTTTTCTAGTGGAATTCTTTGTCCATATTCTGTTTCCTTACTGAATTTAGATCTCCCCACTTTAAAGCCTGCGTCTTGCCACTTTCGTACGTAATTTGCGCTAGAGGGTGGAACTTCTGAGAGTACTACACCCCTCCCTTGAAATAATATATATTTTATCATATATTATATTATATATATATTTTATATATGTATTATTATATATAATATATATATAATATTATATATATATATATATATTATATATATATTATTGAAGGAGTTGAAAGAAAATCTATTTTTTCGTTGGTAAGGCTTAGAATCGGGCACAAAAGTTGCGTATTTGTACGGTAATCATTAGATATAATGAAAAATAATAATATTTTTGATCTTCAGTTCGCGCAAAGGGCTTTAAGTTTTGAATAAATGACAAAAAAGTATCCAAATTTTACCTTCAAGCTCAAAATATACAGGTAACGTTTTTTGGCTTTTAATAGCGTCTAAGTCTTTCATTTGAGTTGCCTTATGACAGAAATAATAATTTAGCATGCTTCATTTTATATTTTTAGAATTCATTTCCCTCCTTTGAGGGAAAAAATTGGGTTTACCAGCTACAGTGTTTGACCATTCACAGGATCGATGATTCTTTTAATGTCGTCTGGCAAATGTCTCATTGTTTGAATAACCTTAAAGATATGCTTAGAACCGTATTTCACTGACTGATATCTCTATGACAAACCAGACAGGAGCATATGTCTTCACAATGTATTTACAAGCATCTTGAGTTTATTTGTAGGACTTTTTTAGAAACGACAACCCCCGTAAGACCCGGTTTTGCACATGTCGGTTCATCCGGAAGTACGAGTAACCTAGAGGTCCGAGATTCTACAGCCGGATTTGGAGCCACACTTCCTGTCTTTGATCTGCCCTCTGACCCAATATCCAAGAGGTCTATTATTATAGGTCGGTATTATTCATTGCTATTAAAGATATTCTAGTATTAATCTTCCCTCCACTTAATAATCGAATAAATTAGATTTGCTTTACGTAAATAATTATAAATATATGCAGGGTTATAATTTTAAATATCAGGTCCTAGTATGTATTTATGTTCACACTATAGAGAAAAATTTAATTGCCACATTGGTTCTCCGTATTAGTGGACCATGATAACGATAACCGAATAGTTAGTAATAGTTTTATATATATTAATTGTGTCTAGGCACATACATTGAATTATATGTCCTGTGTTGTGGTATGGAAGCTAATTGACGAAAATGCGACATGACAACAAATAGAGGATTCTCTTCTGTCTTTCTGTTGTTACTATTTTTATAATATCTATATCGTTTTTGTTGTCGCCTTGCATCTGCTTACCTTACTGCTCCTTTTTCTAACCACATATAACATCAAATATAATTAAAATCTATGGTTGTTTTAATAATAATTCATTCTTCATCACAAAATATGGAAACTGATATCTTTCCTATGCTTCAACTATTACTAAACTTTCTTCTCGAAGAATAACCTACAATATACAGCCCAAAGACCCTGCGGTTGAAAGTGCTTGCTCAACTTCAAAAAAACATTTCTATATAGCATTAGCACAATCCATCTTAGTTAAAAAATTATGCCTCTCCATTCTGAGACATAAAACCATTATACTCTATGAATATATTATATATCAAGATCTACTACATAAAGCATCTATAAAATAATAAATTATATATATAAAATTTTTATCATTATTAATAACAAAAAAAAAATAATAGTGTATAGTTATTATATTATTTGAATTATTATTTGAATACGCTGAAGTCACTCAAATTTTCCCAAAATCTCCAAAAAACTATATATTCTGTCATATTTATGTTAGATAATTGATATACTCACCCTCTATGCATATTTTCCATAGTTGAAGACATGTCCTTCGAATATAAAATTGTAGGAGTTGAAACTGAAAATGTCAAAAACTGAGTCAAAATTGACTGAAAATTAAGAATTTTATATCCATTTTTATTCCAAATTTATATGTCATGAAGATGTGAGACTGTAATAAAATGGGTCTACCATCCTGATATGTGTCTATAAAAGCTATTGCTGTTGTTGGAAGGGTTGGTAACATTTTTTTTTGAATTGTTGGTAACACTATTTTGGGAGATTCGGCAATCTTCCTTTTTTTTAATAACATAATTATTTTTCATTTAATGGTCAAATAAATATCCAGATGCAACATATAAAAATATTATTTATCCAGGATAAAATTAAAAATAATTCATAAAGAATTAAATGATAATTTTTTATAATGGTGTTTAGAGAAAGTATAGTACCCGATTATGGATATAATAAATAATAGAGTTATGAGAGTTAATTTCCGATTAAGGTATAACATAGTGTGGGGTGCGTTAATGATTGATGTGTGTAGTTTGTTCGTGCACTCTGATAACTTACAAACCCATAGTAAATTTAGTGCATTTATCGCTCACATATCAGAAATAGGAAACACATCCTGCAAACTTTAAGGATGACTGAATTTTAGATAGTCGCAGCCACAAATCGTAGAGCAGGTAATGAAGTACAAAAAAAATCAAAGAATTTCACAGAAATATAAAAACAGAGAAAAATATAAAACTAGACATCACAGACATAATAAAACATATCAAATAGTGAAGGCGAGAGAAATCGATAAAACAACCAACACTACTCTCAAATATATATATATAAATTATATATATAACTAATTTATAATATATATAATTAATTATGATGATCATCCATATAGCATACTACTATTACCTAATAAGTATGTATTATATATATTAATATATATAATATATTATATATTATAAAATATATTTATTAAATATATATATTAATAAATAATATATATTATTAAATATATATATATGTATTTTATTATATAATATATATATGTGTGTGTGTGGTGGTGATAATATTAAATTAAATTTAATGATAAAGTGGTGTGTGTGTGGCCTCGCATCAGGTTAGTGAATGTTTGCCTTAGTAGTGATAGTGGTGTAATTTTTATAGATTGAACAAAAAAAACATATATTGTAAGTATATCTCACAGCGACACACACGACTACGGCGTACACGCACCTACATACACACATTTTTACCACCAAGCAACAACATCCAGGCGGATAAACAAGAGTACGACACACACACCACAGTCTATCTATACCCAAGCCACAGCACCTTGTTTTCATAACGCATCTCAATTATATCATAATTATTCGGTATAGAGAACATATCACCACCTATTTGCCATCGCGTTTTCTCTCCTAGTTAATACAAACGTGACTTATGAGTATTATGGCTGACCCTAATCCTAATACTAATGCCGCACCATTTACCGACCCTCTTTCTCTGATAGGCACCTGTAAGTAATAGTGACATTAAGGTTGTGAGACTCTTGCGATTCTTTCAAGGCAAAATCACATGGGTTCTCTTTCTCAACAAACTAATATATTAGTTAGGGGCTCTGATAGCTCTTTAGGCTTTCCTAGTTTCCTGCTTTATATTAACTATAAGTCTTGGAGTCAATGGTATTTTGTCCCACAAACTCATCAGGTATATATGACTAAAATTCATAATGGAATATATATTTTATTCATTATACATATGTATATATTATATAATTAATATAGTTAATTATTCACAGTGATTTTGAATTTATTATATTTATAAATCGGATTATCTTGATAAAGGTTTGTTTTTATAAAACTAAAATTATTATTACTATATAGTTTGTAATATATAGGAAACGACGTTGCATATTATTTCACAGACTTTGATTGAAATGCTGCGTCAAAGTACAAGGGCATATAAAAATGATGAAAAGAGACTTACCTAAAATATTATCTCATCTAAACTTTAAACTCTAATATTTACTCCTACTCCTCACACTATTAGCAAAGATGGTTATATTATCAGCTAAATGAGAATCAATAAATCAAGGAATAATGGGGTGACGTATAAGCTTTCCTTGTAAATATCTCTCAGTATCATCAAGGAATTCCTGAATAAATAAGATGAGAATTTCCGACCCAGTGAGAAGTCCATATTTATCCAAGATATAAGTATGCGGATCCAGGAGATGCCTGCCATTAATTCTCTAGACTTTCCGAATATGATAAATAAGTTACTTTGTTAATTTATTGAAAGTTGGTTATTTTTATACCTCGTGTAAGTCAATCTTTTTTTTTTTATAACTTTGTAGTTCTTAAATAGATCAAATATTTTCCCTATCTAAAGTTATAACTTGCATGAGAGTGCCCTACCCTAATAAAGAAATGTAACTTTAAATAATCACCCTGTATGAATACTATCCTATCCAACTAATGGAATACATAATTATTGATATTATTATAACTGGACTATCTCGGTGGAACTCCCGGAGAAAAGTAGCCCAACCAATCCTCATCTTATCATCTCGCGGATTCTTAGACATGTATCTCGACTATGATCAAACAGACCTGCCCAAAGAATGAGAATTACTGACAATAAAATCTAATAATACATTCAAAACTCTCACCCTACATCATACCTACTAGTGTATTATAAATAGTCTTCCTCTCTCTCAACAAGTTCCCGGAAATTGACTACACCATGCACATATAAACTAAACAAAAACATAATACTGAATTCACAACATTATTATTGGTACTCCTATTATATTTAACTTTATCGTATTTATTGGTTCCTGATAATATGGTTGTCTAATAGCGATATAGGCCACTAAACCTTCAGGCTCCCTTTTCGATTTGTATTCCAGATTCGTGATGTCTTTCTTCCCCTATAAAATCAAAAAAAGTCACCATAAGAGACCTCCTCGCTAATCTGCCAGCTATCTAAGAACTAACTCAGTCAATACAAAATCTGACGAATAGCAGTACAATAGTAATGTTACCATCCGGCGGTAAAATATATTAATAAACTCTCCTACCTGAATAGTTCCTTACCCTGACATTTGAAAGATAAATTCTTAGATACACTCTAAAAGGCTAGCACCCTATTAAGCCATCAATATCCCCATAAGAAGAGGTACTCTAATCACCTGAATATCCTCACTCCCCGATTCATTCCAAAATATATATGCCTAGAAAAGATAAGAATTTCCAGACCAGGGAGTTACATACTCAGATGAGATAATGTACCGTTGAACATGCTTGATTCTTACTAAAAGAAGAATCAAAGAAGAGTAAATTCTTCATACAGGACCATGATTATCACCTCATCTGAGAAGTTCTTCACTATTGATAGACAACCATTATAATCCCATCTTATCTGAATATTAAAATTTTATTAACAACTATTATTATTAGTAGTAAATATATCATATATTATACTACGTATGTAATAAATACATAGTTTAATATTACCCTTGGTGCATTTATTGATCTTTAATGGCAGACAATCTTTTCAAAACACGTTTCAAAAAAATCAGGAACATACAAACGTGAAGAAGAGGTTTATTCAGTCAAATAAATGATTTCTTATATCTTAGTTTTATTTTTTCCCTTATAGATTGTATCAACAGTTGCCCTAATACAGTAGAGGTGATTCTATACTTTAAGTCTTTAGCTGTCACACTGAATAAAAGTTTGTAATGAAAAATCGAACGTAAACCGTCTTTTACACGCTAAATTAAATACTCAATTCTTTTATTCGGGAAAAGGTCTTGGGATATTAAGTGGGACTGCAAACAGTAACAGACTGTTCCCGATAAGATCCTTCAGTAAAGTAAATCATAGTTCTTATAATATTTTACTGATAAGGTATAAAATGAAATTATATATAGCAAATATTCTCAGACAAAACGAAGTAAATGTGGGAACGAGGGAAAGAAATTTTAAAATCACAAAAGTCAGTAAAAAAATTATAAATTAAGCGTGAAATTGCCGTCCGAAAGTGCCATTCGTTTTGTAGTTAGAGAGTTAATTATTCGACAATAGAGAGAGAGAGAGAGGACTAGAGAAATAGATAGTTTTAATATATTTGAGAGAGAGAGAGAGAGCGAGAGAGTAGAGAGAGAGAGAGAGAGAGAGAGAGAGTATATATGTGTGTGTATATTCAAGTGAGACTAAAAGAGTGGGGCGAATGAAGCAGAGAAAATCAATGATAATAAATCTCATAGAAAGGTAGAGAGAGTAGCAAGAAATGAAAATTTGGTTTTTAGCAAACTTAGTTGGCTCATCTAAGATCACAGAGAACTGGCTGTGTTGCTGTACATACGTTTTCCACTGGCACTCTTTGCGGGCTTCTACGCTTCTTTTGGGGAGGAAAAGGGATCGGATATGGAGGGAATAACGCCCTCTACTACGCAAGTCATGCGTGGCTCTTCCGAGTCCGACAAGCTGTCTGGATGCACTCTCAACACTTGTGTTTTGTCCTGTTTTGAGACGTGGTGTGACGCTTTTTTCTTTTCAAATCTATATTGATCTGAAAATAATATCCATGATGTAATATGTGTTATGTAATGTAAAAGGAATTAAAAGTGATAAGACTCATTGAGAGTTGTGCCAGATTAGCGATAAAGGGAGTAGAGTAGTACTGGTAAGCTATGAAGATGGTAACACAGAACCTATACGCTTCTCCTTCTTTTCACATAATCTGTGATTATGATTAATAAAGTCTACGTAAAGTAATTTATTAATAATATTTGTTATGCTAGTATGCGATTATGCTCTCATGTGTCCCACCGGCTTATTTTGATCCAGGATCAAGTTATACAATGAGAATAAGTGAACCAAGAACTCTATATAGGTATTAAATGTATAGAGATTTATTATAAATTATTTAATCCCTTATTAACTCTTCGAATAATACTTATTATTCCCGACTATTATCCTCATTATAGATTATTATTATGTATTATTATGTATTTATAACTGTTAAATTATTTTATATATATATATGATTTGATCCCCGTATAATGCTTGAGAAGAATAATTTGTATATGAGTAAATATTTATATTTTCTCCGCATCATACCTGTGTTTGAAGTGCTTCGAAAGACGATCTATATTATTTCCTAAATTACTCCTTAATACATCCTCATTTTTATATAATGACGGTATTCCCAAAAGCAATTTATAACCTTCTTTAGTACATCCTTATATTCTGTTAATTAAAAAGAAAAAAAATAACTATATATATATAAATTGAATATTCATGCCAAATTTACTATATTAGCATGTAATGCTGTGCACTCAAGCAAATCGAGACCTAATCCATGTCTATAATGGTCCGGACTACACGCCCATGCGTGACTAGAAAACGCGGTAATTGTCCGGGCTGGACGTCTGGCGTGTTGGTGTTTAAGAGGGCATCGGGCCAAATTAGGGGGTGCAAGAAGCCCTTCTAATGAGAGATTTTCACTCTCAGCCCCTGCCCTCACAACACACCAGCCCCTTTGTGGCAAGAAGCGTGATCTTCCACTCAGTCGTAATGGTGCTCACCGTAGAAATATTCCTCTTCTCTTCGATGAGTCGCCTCCATATCTTCCCTCTTCTTCTTCCATTGTGTACGATGATCCCTCGTTTGTACCTCGTAGACCATCAAGGCGTCCTGGAATTGCCAAGAATAATTCATTAACAACCTTAAATATTTTTTTTTTATGGCATATTTATTTTAATATATTGCTATGGAAATGATAACCATCTAAAAGAAGAATAGGAAGAAGAAGAAGCAAAGGTAAGATTAAGGATAATGTTATGAAAAAGGATCAGATCACTTAGACGTCTCAAGGAAGGAACAATGCAAGAAGTTAAAGACCGATAATCAGGAGAAAAACTTTTTATGGTTAATGGAAGTAAGAAAACCCCAAGAATTCGGGGACCAGTTGGGACCAGAACTAGAGGTGGTTGGTTGATGTCGACACTAAATTCACCACTCGCCCTTCCACGGTGACATACAGAGGAGCTTCTTCGCGGAGGCGCACTAGACGTCAGCAAGAGCGAAGGGAGCTCCTAGTTACTACCCAGCAATCAGCTATTCACAGCCTTCCATATAGTACAAAATGTCAGCTTTATCATTCTCCTATACAGAGGGATGATACATTTTCTGATATTTCACTTGTCTCGCCAATGCCCTCTCTTGATGTATCCTATACAGCATATTTGACACCCGAAGTACTTACACCATCGCTACATACGCCAACTGCCTTAAATATTCGTGATGCCTCGTTACAGTTAGCTCTTGACCCAATATACGATGAAGTTGAAGATTTAGATGAAGGTTTAATCCATCACAATCCTCTTTATTGGCTCTTTGCCTCGCAACCTGATGATAGATTGCCGGAATTTACATTATCTTCATACACAGACGATAGAACGCCATCACCTCTTTCATTCTTTCCGGAAGAAGAGAGAGCTTTTAATAAAATATATGAAGAACTTATGTCAGGAAAACCGCAAAGTTTGGGATCAATTATTTCCCAGATGAATGTGAAATCTTTTTATTCTGAGTCTCCTTCACTATCATCTGAATCTGCTCAAATATATCATGAAATCACTATCCCTACTGTTACGTGCGTATCTTCCATGGAAAGATCACAATCTCCTTTAATTAGTAGTGTAAAACAGATAATAGGCAATTCTCTCTATACATTTATTATCGTAAACGTAAGCGTCCCTCTTACATACCTAATACTATCGCAGAAATAAATGCTTTCCAACGTCTTCGAACTATCTAAATTTTAGAATTCTTATTCCTTAAGTATTCTAAGCAATGTTCTAAAATTGGATTATAGGCGCTATATCATAAAAATAGAACTAGATTTATATATAGTGTAATATTGAACAGGAAAAGGTTGTTGATTAAAAACTCAATACAAATATTACTAAGTCTTTTTAAATTACCAACATTTCGATCCTCAGCCATTCTTTTACTAATGCATCATTGAGAAGAGATATTTGGTGAAAAGAAAGAGAAAGTAATGTTTTTTAATTGCCTAAGTCCTAGTGGATAACGCAATACTAGACAAACATTAAAATATATTTATGACATGGGAAGAATTGCAATGATGCTTGTCAGAATTAAAAGGATGGATGATCCAGAAAGCGTATTCAACATCTTTTAGCCTTTTTCGATATCAAGGTTAGACGTAATGATATTAATTAATTACTTAACTCTTTTTAACATAAAATATTGGTGCAAACTAATTTACTCTATAGGTAAACAATAATCAGTTAATGAAAATGATCTTTTTCTTTCAATCTTCTCGTCTCTAAAGAATGTATCATTACTCATCTCCTTCTCTCTCTTCTCTCTTCTATCTCTCTCTCCTCTCTTCTTCTCATCTCTTACTCTCTTCTCTCTCTACTTCTCTCTCGCTCTCATTATAAAAATATATTATATTCATATATAATATATAATATATAAATATATATTATATAGTTAATATTATTATAATATATATTATTGTAGATGTATATCATATATATATATTATATATATTATATATATAGTATAATATATTATATAAGCTCTTATATATCATATAAATAAATAAGTAATATTATAAATATTATGAAAGAATTTTTGTAGATCACTGTTTATGTTACTCCAATAAGGTAAAATTTGTAAAAGATAGTTTAATAAGACTTTTAATAAATTAATAATTTTTTGGAAAATTCTTTTGCAAATCTTGTTAATCTGGCCTTAAATCAAACTCATACATTGATTTGCTTGTAAATAAAATAGCATCCATTTTATATATCAACCTATGAATAAAGATCCTTTTATAGTTAATAATATAAAATTATAAAACAACGTCAAATTATATTTAATTTATTATTTTATATTAAATCCTTACCTCTTTTAATAAAGGCTCATTAGATATGATATAATTATATGACGTAGATAACATATAAAATATATAAATAATATTATGGTAAGATGAATTAAAGGTTAGAGTATAGCACCTTATTATAATACATTACCCCTATAATAATTAATATGGGTTAATATTAATATTAACATATATACTATATTAATATTATATATATATATATATAATATATATATATAATATATATTAATATATTATAAATTAATATATATAATATATATTAATATATATTAATATATTTAATTATATATATATATTATAATCGATATATTTAATATATTATATTTTTAATATATATGTAAATATATTATAATATATATAGACAATTATTCTATATATTAATATATATATTAAATATATTATATTAAATAATATATTTTAAATATATATTATGTTGTGATTTGATGTTGTGTGGTGGTGAATGGGCGCGCGCAAGGATGAAAATAGTACTAGTTAATGTATTAATATATAAAATAACTATAACAATAAAATACAGTATCGTCTTTTCTTTTTCATTCTTTCCTTCTTTCTTATTTTTATTTAAAGTTGAACGAATAATGAGAAAAAATAATTAAAAGATGTATAAAGTGTTAATTATATGTTTACGAATTAGTATAATGTATAATTACTAATTTATTGATTTATATTATATAATTAGATTTCTTCTTATCTTCTTCTTTATTATTTCTAAATTATTATTATTATTATTATTATTATTAGTAATTATATTTTTAAATTAAATTGTATAATTTAATTAATATTATAATTATTATTTAAATGTTAATTATTATATTTTCTATAATTATTAATATTTTATTTATTAATAATGTAATTTTACTAATATCCAATTGAATTTAATTATTTAAATTATCATTTAGTTATTTATTTATTTATTTAATTCCTTATATTTAACAATTATTATTTTTATTATTATTTTAAATTATATCTTGCTTATATAAGTTATTATTTAATCTATTAATAATTTGATTTAATTGACTTTAATATTATTATATTATTAAATGATTATTTATTAAATATTAAATTTTAATAACTTTTAAATTTTGTTGATTAGAATAATATTTAAATATTGTTATATTGCTAATGAGGATAATTTTATTATTCATTAATTATTATTATAGTTATTAAATTATCTTATTTATTATATATTAAAATTATGATTATTATATAATATTTAAATATATTTTATTATTATTTTTTATTATTTTATTTTTTTAAATTATAAATATTAATTGTTCGTATTTTATAATGTGTAAATAAGGAAACCATTTTTATTTTCTATTGTTATGTATTAAATATATAATTATATGTGTATTTATATATTATTTGTGTTATTTTAATTTTATTATACACTATTTATATATTAATTATTATTATTTTTATATTATATTTTAATTAGTATAGCTTATAAATATTATTTAATTATTATTTTTATTATATTGATTTAAAATATTATTATATATATATTTGAATTTCTTAATATTTAATAATATATTATAACAATTAATATGGAAATATATAATTATTACTCATTAATTTAATTATTAATATTATTATTATATGATAATTATTACATTAATATTATTAAGAGTTTGAATTATAAAATATAATATTATTATATAATTATGATTAATAATATATAATTAATTATTAATTATTATTATTATTTATATTAAACTAATTTTAATATACATATATTTAATTTTTCCTTTTCCAGGAAATAAGAATAATTTTGCCCTGTAAACAGTATAATTAAAAATGTTATGATGTAGTGTGGTAAGTTTTATTCTTCATTTATTTATATTATTTTATACTAATTTAAAATTATAGAAATTTAAATATTGTATATAATATAATAAATTATGTCTATGAACATTAAATATGTGAAATTTTGATCACCATATTTTATGGTCCTTATGATAGCTATATCATGACTAATTTTAAAATTAGTCATGTTAAGTGATAATCTTTATAAGTATAATTATATAATAATAATAAATAAATAATAATAATAAAATAATAATAATTAATAAATAATAAATAATAATTCAATAATAATAATATAATTATAATAATAATATATTAATAAATCACATGTAATTGAATAATAATTAATAGATAACTGAATAAATAATAAAATTAATAAATACTACACACTGAAAATTAAGTAATTCTGGATGCTAATTTATTATACATTACCATAATAGGTTCTCTACTCTTCATTACTATATTCTACTTATACTATATCACTCTCATCCTCTCTCCTTCACTCTCTCTCTACTCTACTACTCATCTCTTACTATACTCTCTCTCTCCTCACTCTCAATTACTCTCTCTCTCTGTTCTAGGATATAAAAACGAACCAAGTGTGGTGCGGAATACCACCCTCCCTCTCTTAAGTGAATTAATTAGCAGAGCCAATTAATTTTTTTGGCTGATGAAATAGATAAAATAGCCGATAAAGGTGGTTAGGTCTTATAAGATAACCTATTCCGAAATAATTTGTATCTTTAACCGGAATAACTTCATATTTCATAAACACTTGTTATGAACAAGGTACATTTTCGTTATAAGAATAATAATAAGTACGATAGTAATACTGTCCTTAATATATATCTAAGTATTAAATTATAATAGGAAATATATTTGGTGAGAAGAGAGGCGAAACCAGACCCAATTTCAGGCTCATTTATATTTATATAATTTTATAATTAATAATATTTTATAATATTAAAAAAAATTATTTCTGATTATTATATAATAATAAGATATATTTATGTATATATGATAGATTTATATTTATAATATTATATCTATCATAATATAATAAAATATATATATATTAATATATATACTGTATATATAACTGTTTCCTTAAACTTTGATTCCTAAAAAAAATGTTGGAAGAAATAAGCGACAAAAGTTATTTAATTGCACTCAAGGTAATACATTTTTAAGCTCTTATTTTACCTCATTTTGAGAAGTACCTTATGAATCTCATTTATAATCCCACTAAAATATATATTAATATTAAATATTATATATTATATATATAAATAATATAAAGTGTGAGATGAAAGCATCACAGAAGAACGTTGTTTTGATATTAATAAGCAATATATTATTAATTAATGGTTTTGTATCATTAATGAAATATGTTTATCCGTATATCCTGACCTGATATACATATAGCCATGAGATTCTCGTTCTTCGTATCGATATATGCCCTCCTTAAATGTCTAATGGAGACATAGTTATTTCTTTTTTAGTCTTATAATTATTATTATTAGAGTCTTAAGTATTATTCTAAGTTATTATTTTATTAATTCATTAATGAAAATAAATAATTCACCTGGATTTTACTTCTCGGTGGATATAGATAAAGTATTTTGAGATATAAGGATGATGAAGGAAACATCAGAGGGTACGAAAAGGGAAATGTATATTTGGAAAAACTGAGTACGAAGTGGCCAAGGTAAGAGAGATTTCCTGTAAACAATAGAAAAACATGGGAGGAAACAAATATTGAGAAAGTTACATTTACAATTTGGGTATGCACACTGGTAGAATCTGGAAAATGTTAGTGGATACTTGTAAAGATGAAGAGTTGGGAGACAGGAGATAAAAAAATTAAAGATATAAGTGAAATGTGTAAGATATGTCTTCGATTCAAGAGGACACCTCCAAAACCAGCTGCCAGTAGAATTAATAATGGCATAACGATTTAATGAAATAATGTCATTGGATTTAGGAGAACTGAGAATATTTATAATGATAGTTGATCAGGCTACAAATTATTGCCAAGGAGTATGGATAAAAGAGTAAGAAACGAGAAGAAATAGTAGAAAAATTGATGGAAAAATGGATTAGTATGCTGGGATCACCATAAACGATTTTGCCAGAGAATGGATTAGAATTTCAAAATGAGATGAAAGTCATGTAGAGTGACTTAACATTAAGTTAAAAAGTGCGGTAGTTAAAGGCCCTTGAAGTAATGGGCAATGTGAAATAACTGTCGGGTTAATCAAGGAATTTATTATGAAAATGACAGAAGAAAAAAATTGGAATGTCTATATTATACATATATATATATATATTATACACTTACTTTTCGAGTTATAAATTCCTCAAGTGCTTTTAATTCACTGGTATCTTTAATAACTTCATCAGATCGATCAATAAATTGTGACGTTCCAGTCAAATTCCAGTTACCTTCTTCATGGCGTCGAATTTTCTTCATTGCGGGACTGGCATTTTCTTTGCCATTAGGACCATTGATAAAAAGACACGATACATTGAAAGAACTTCTCAAACAGGCAGAGTGGAAGAGTTTTTTGCAAGCTGAAATAAAGAGAAAAGGATTCTACATTCTAACTCAAAAGCGATTTCAAAAATTGGTTTCAATATAAATATATACAGGACAAAATCCAAAATTTTTGCAACTGATAATGCTGAATTAACTTCTTTAAGAAACAAGAATTAAAAATAACTATTAAAGCATCACTTACTCGTGCATTTAAACCCTTGATTGACAAAAAACTTTGTGAATGGTTTTTCACATGATGAGCATATTTCTCCTTTCCTCAATTGTGACTGCTTTAAATTATGAGGAGAATGCGCGAGGAGTTTCTTTATTTCCTCCCCTTTTGGGACAGCCAAAGAAGGGCAGCTGCTTCCTTCAATG